>JAVQJG010088280.1:0-15746 GCA_036024015.1 Craterocephalus amniculus | reverse complement strand
GACTGGTGTGCACACACAAATGCAGCTTCTGTGACTTAAAGCTCCAATCCTCATGATGCAAAAGAGAGCTTCCAATGTTGTGGTTCTAGTTAGAGGTAAGCTGAAATAAAAGCTAAGGCTGGCGGTTGGATATGCTGTACCTTGTCTGTTATTCTCTCATCTGTGTTGTGGGCCGTAGCTGCCTGACATTAAATATTCTGCAGACCGTGATGCAACAGTTATGAAAATTTAGAGACACTATTATTTTTAATGCAGAACACATGCAACGTTCAGTGACACCCGAACAGCAACTGCTGTGACATTTGTAAAGTTTAAGTTGGTCTAAATAGCACAATACATTTTTCTCTGGCGCCATCAGCTCCAAGCTCTTAGCTCCAGAAATCCTCCTTTCTAAACTGACAGATGCTGCTCCACTGATTGCTCAAAAGTTCTTCACACAACTCCACGTAAAATACAGATAAGCTGCGTAGGAGTGTGTGTGTGTGTGTCAGATGCATCTTCTCACCATCTCTTCTGTCTGTTTGTCTGGGGCATGTTTTACTCACTGCTGTGGTCTATGAGTATGCCAGTGTTGCTAAACACCCACAGTCCATCTCACTGAATCTCCAACACATCCTAACGTAACACTCTTAATCACTGCCATCTCATGCTCATCCTCCCAGATTCTTCTCTTCCCGTTGGGAAACACAACCTTCGTTTGTGTGCTGGTAGCCCGTTTATTTACTAAACATCAGGAATCCCGTCTTACACAATGCAGGTAGTCTTTAACATGAGGATGAAGGAGAGCGTCCTTAATTAGACAGTGCTCAGTTTTTGGTTAATAACTGGTTTCCTTCAGTTTTAATCAGTTTGCTCTTATGAAATACTGTAGTGATAACAAGTCTTGATGATAACTTAAAGATGGAGCTTTGGTTTATGTCCTTCATTACACTGTTATACCTCCTGATAAGATCCCTCGACATGAACTTGATGACATACTGGTGGTTAACGGGGAATCAGTAAAGATATCTCTTACACTTCACTTGCAAAATTCAGGAAGTAAAAAACATGGTAATCATTGGTGTCATGATTCTTGGAGGAAATTCACCCAGACTTTGTAAAAAACTAAAAATGGGAGTTTTCAGACACGGATCTGCTGCTCGTGTATGAAACAGATCAGTGTTAAGAATGATAACCGCTCCGTTGTATCTGTAAATCCATGTTAGATATCATGGCTGTTTATGTCAAAGTTAAATCCTCAGATCAGGTCAGGGACTGGAAGCACTGCTCCTTGAGGGGCCACTCTCCTACAAGTTTTAGATATTTTCCCACTCCAACACACCTGGTTCGGATGAAACAGATCTAACAGCTTATTGTCCAGTTCTGCACATTGACCCATTACTTTAATACAGGTGTGTTGAATCTGGATTAGTTCCTGTTCCATGGAATTAATACAGTGTACGTCCTTGTAATCAGATACCAAACTGTGCTAAACACAGAGCTGTCTGCAGAAAGTCAGGACACATAAAGGACACGCTGGATCTGATGGCTCCAGCCACATTCAGAGGACGAAAATCTAAGCTGCACAAACAAAAGTTGCAATTGTAAAGCATTATTCTAGACATGTGACCACTCAAAGCGCTTTGAAAATACAGTCACGTTCAGCCATTCACACACATTCATACAGCACTTATAGTGACACATACTACAATAACTGCTTCTATGTTTTCATACCCCCGGTAGGCACATCAGGAGGCAAGGTGTTTTTCCCAAGATCACTACAACAGGAAGTTAGGGGGCCGGATGGCAGATAACTGCTCTTTACCTATAGCTACAAATGTGGTTCTGAAATTTATTTACAGTAGTGGAAACAAGATTTTGGATTCCCCATGCATTTTGGAAATATCCAATCCAATCAATTTCCTCTAAGCACACTTTAAAACATTGATGTAAAGCACTTTGAGAGACTGAATGTATGAAAGGTGCTATAGAAATAAAGTTTGATTTGATTTGATTTGATTTGATTAAATCATCAAAATGTTTCAATTTGAAAATATTTGTGATTGTGTACGTTTTGTCAGGGTGTCCGAAAAACGTTCACATTCTCATTTAACTGAAGACACAAACATGTATAGAACCGGGGTTTAATCTCTTTCAGTAGTCCTTTCTTTTTTCTTTTCTTTATTGGAAGTGTCAACTCTGAGAAGAGCTTGTCAAATTTTCTTAAAGCTAAGGATATGCACATTTTCCGACAGAAAAGGGATCCTTTTCAACCCTGGATAAGCAGCAAGAAAATAGATGGATGGAGAACTGAAAGCTATTTTAATGTAAAGAAAGATGCAAGTTTTATTTAAATCTAGACTGGGGAAGTGAAATATGATCACAAGTGGAGACATATTTTAATGCCAGACTGGAGCAGACAATCTTTCCACTTTAATAAGATCATCAGGGCGCATGCTAATACTCGGTCTGAGGATAGCTTTATCAGACAGTAAAATGCAGTAAATGGTAAAAAGTAAAAACATTTCACTTGGCAAAACCTGCATCTTTTGAACCACTGTGGCAAATCAGCTGTCATCAAAAACCCAGTTTAGCTTGGTCGGGATTACATTACCAAGAATTGGTCCAGGCGAAGGGAATCCAACTTTTTACTGCTGCAGTTTGGATATTTCACACATATCGCTGGCTTCCCAGCCTGCAGCTGTGTTTAAAAGCCCTGGTAGGAGGCTGGAAAATGAAAACTACAACGGGTGGAAATGTATAGGAAATGTAAACACGATAGAGTTTCTGTGTGCTTAGGAAGCAGGCGGCATTCAGAGGCTAATATGAGTGAGATGAACAGATAGAGACAGACAGAGGAAGGTAGGGAGATGGGATCGGGGAGATAAGGGAAGCAACGTCGTGCTCTGCAACAACACGTTAAGCTAACACAGACAACCCAGTTTTGTTTTCCCATGGGATATACTGTATTTCCCACAGAAAGACAAACACACACAAACACACACACACTCACATATAGTAAAAAACAGATCCCATCTGCCCCAGCACTTTAATCAGCTTATCACTCTCTGCACCATGGCCATTCAGAATGACTATACTTGACATACTTTTACTATACTGCTGAGATCCAGCTATGCAGACTCCACTGCATCACCTCTCACACAAGCCCAGCTGTCTCCAAACACAAACAAACATGCAGAAACTTGGACTTAAGTGTGTTTCATGCGAAAACATGAGATCTGAATAAAAATGAAAGCACCCACTACATGTAAACACCATGAAAAAAAGTGCTAAGCCTTTGCAAACATTCAGCACAGATGATCTTCTGCTTGGAAAAGCAGCGCATGCAACAAGCAGCAGAGCATGCACATGCAAAAGGCAAACTCTGTGTGTGCGTCCGTTAGCTGACTGGGTGCCAAAGCCCAGCTGATCTCGCTGTAAATATGGACATGTGGCCTGTGTGGGTAAAAAGACAGTATATGGATGAGGCAGAGATGATTCCTGGCGTATATTCCTCATCTGTTCACAGGGAGCAAGCGGCCGGAGGAGAGGTCTGATCCTCCAGCAGCTGAAGTGTTTGACTTTACATCACATCCACTCTGTTACATAATGACAAGGCCGGAGCGGGGGATGATGGATACGTTTGTGACATAAGTCCCAGGGACTGCCTTGAAGAAGCAATCTGAGTATTGTCCATTAGCTTTGAGCAAAACCCGATCAGACTTCTCAGCCTTTCTCTTAATTAATTTGACAAAATCAAATTAAATTAATCAATTATTCAGCATTGTTCTCCTTATGTAATGGAAATTACTCTGGAGTATTTATCTCCTTAGACTGTCAGCAGCATTCAGTCTGGCTACGTGCATTCGCACTTTTAGAGACATGAAAGTAGATGCAGAATCTCAGTTTCCCTTACTGCGATGCTGGAGGCTTTTAGGTCTAAATATCTTCATCGTTGAGCATAAACTGCAATTAATCCATCATCATCTTCATGATATTTTATGCTGAGCAAATAATACATCTCTACATCCACCTTTGCTTGTCAACTCTATTATTTGCATTTCCATTGACCTGATTTTGAACATTTACACTAGAGAGAAACAAAAGTATTGCTCAGATGAAGGTATTGCTTTGTTTTTTATTATTATTATTTCTCCATTCATAACAAGGAGTGTTTTTTTATATACATAACTCCTGGTAGTTGGACATTTTTTCTGTCCACAAAACTCAGCTTTGTTTATGCTTTTTGAGCAGTTTATAAATGAATTACACGATGTTTCTACTCCATCAGAGTTGTGTAAGACAAATTAAACCTAATATTACCACATTTACAATGTGTTTAGTAGGTTTGAACTGCTTCTCCTTCATTTGTTGAGCACTTCTAAAGAGATTAAATGACAGCAAACTGGAAAAGATATTTTCACTTACAAATGAACCAAATCCTAATATTTCTGTCTGGGTAGTGGATGGGAACTCACACTATTCCTAATATCTTGTGGTGATTCTGGTGACATTTGAAAGAGAAACATTTTGAGCTGAACTTTGGACGACATCCTGATCCTCAGTGATGCTGTCCATCTGTCAGAAATCTTCTTCTTCAAAAGCTGATTAGCTGCTTGGGTACTGTAGGCGCCACAATAAGCAGTGAATAAATATAACATTTTTCAAATTGTCACCACTCCCAGCAGGCGTGTGGGTGGTGGCTAACATCGTGTTGCTACTAACATTGCTGAGTAAATGCTGTCCGGTTTGCATTTGGCGGCCTTGGAAAGCACAGTTGCATGTTTCCCTTTTCTGGTTTTGATGTATAAAACAGCTCTGTGACTTTTCCGGTTGAGTATAAAATGATATGACGATGATGGTCTGTACGAACACTGAAGAATGATGTCATGTTTTTCTAGCATCAATTCTCGCTGCTTGTTCTTTTTGTGGTGTCCAACAACTATTGTGTGATTGGTCAGAAAAGCACACATCTTGTTGAACCGACGGGTGTAAGGATGGTAAGGATATGAAAATGTTTTCAACACATCATACAAAGCAAATAAAGACACAGATATGAACTCCTGATCACAATGAAGTACAAGTATGTAGAGGCCTTAATGAACCCGAGCTAATCAACAACACTGGCTGGCTGAGCTAGCAGCTAGCCCGCGGTTTTCTGTGTCTTTTGTTGCTGGTTTTAAATTCAGACTTAACAAACACTCGAGTCTGAACATCAACAAAACCTCTAGGAAGTAAATACGTCTTTTGCAAATACATCTTTAATGTGGCTTTCACACCAGTGGGCACGGACATGGTGAGCAGCGAAAATAGGGTTTTTAAATGACTTCCGACTGTTGGATTACTGATGTTTCAATAAAGTACAAACAAAAAAGTAAAAGGAAAGCGGAACCCAGACCAATGCGTGCAATGACACGCTGCTTGCAAGAACGTCAGGCCAAATAATCAATCATATTCGGAATTTGAATAAGGAACACAACTGAACCCCAATATCAAGACCAAAGTCCCATGCAGTATTTGATTCCTTCAGTAAATGTAAAAGCAACATTTTTTTTTACCGTAAAATTGCATTTTGTAACTTTCTCTTTTTTTTTCTTTTGCATTCAAACTTTTAAAATGTTTTTCTTTTAATTCCATGGGTGCAATCACATGATAGTCTGGGGGATTTGGTTTGATAGGGGGAAGAAAGCAAAAAAAAATCTCACCTTTATAACACCACTGACCAAGAAGAAAAGAATTAAAAGAAAACCTGCTTCACTGATGGGCCAGGGCTGAAAAGGGAAAGCCCCCCATTCATCTGCAATCTTACAACATCACTTTAATCCATCCTAAAAAAAGACATGAATGTGTTTTTCTACTCAAGACCACATTTACAAGTCCAGTATAGGTCTTATTGTTTGTCTTCACAATGCTGATGGGCAGAACGTGTGTTTGTAGGCCTGGTAATCTGCCCATGACTCTATACTACCTGGTAACTTCTCATCTCTTTCTTTTATTGACTCGATTTGTAATTTATGTAAGTAAAACTTCTAGTATAATGTTTTGGAATTCATTGTCATGAGTAGAAAAAGTCCTTTCAGGAAAAAATGTAATAAACTGGATTTAGAATGTGTTATATTTATGTTGCAGTTCTGCAACGCTGGGTCAGACTGGTAGCTGCACCGGACACATCGCATAGGGACACATTTCTCATGTTCACTCGTGAACAGAAAGCACTTGGTGATTCACTATATCTTATAAATCAGTTTTAGACTATACTACATGGAGTTTAAACAATATCTAAAGACATGAATACGCTGTTTCTGATATTTATGCTTTTTTATTTTTGATGACAAACAACAAAACAAACACACACTTCTAAATGATCCTTGACTCATTTTCTGACTGTTTTCTCTAAACAGCTGCTAGCAGTAGGACACAAAGACGGTTTCAGAAAGGGTGTGAGTGGGGGTGCCTGGTTTTCTATTCAAGGCTTTGCTTGATGGGCCTAATGTAAATGCCTGGGGGTTGCATTGTTCAGGTACAGGTGATAATTATCCTCATTGCGAACCTGTAAGTGTTGCACTGGATAAGCATGTCTCTTTGTAGGGGCTTAATAGGACGAGCAGGTAGCATTGTGTGAAAGTGGATTAGGATTCATTTGCATTGAAATGATGTGTCACAGAAAATTAGAATTTCTGCCCTAAACTCTTTACAAAGTTACTGTTTACATTTCAGACTGCCACCAGCACAATACCAAGGAAACATACCGAAAGGATGCTTGGGATGTAACGACACCAGAGAGAGGGTGACCATCCTCAGCCTCCAGGAACGCCTTTATGGTGAAATGAAAAAACCCCTATGGATCCTCAAGCGATTGTTTCATTTTTTGTTCATGAATCCTTTTTTATAACAATATTATGTGATTATTATTCATGATTTATAATATTCTGTGGCCAAATAACCAGTCAGTCCTGCACATGAATCCTTAAATTTACTTTCTTTAGTCAGTGTGGGCAGAAACAGAGAAAATCTGCCCTTACAGAGACCAAAAGTTACAATAGTACATTTCCCTATAAACGTACTCAAAAACAGAAGAATTTAAAACATTATTTTCTGCATCTGCAGCCTACAACAAGTTTTGAATCATGCACTGTGTCAACGCACCGGCTGATTGAAAAATGCACAGTGGGCGATTCATCAAAGGAACACAAGAGGACATTATGTGAGGAAAGAAAGAGCCAAAGATCAGAGTGAACATGGGACTGACTGTCTGTCTGAAAGAGCAGAGAGGAGACAGGATACAAGATGGATGCCAAAGTAGCTGTTTAGGGGGTCGTCTCGTAAAAATCTCTGATTTCAACAGTTCTTTAAGACTCTGTGGCTCTGACTCGTTTTAATGGCACACAGACATTTATAATGTTCCTTCCAGCAGTTGCTAAGTGTGAAACTCTGCCCAGAGGTTCAGAGGTTACGCTTCCCTGCTTCTGCTCAGTGTTGGAAGCAGGCAACTTTCATTTTTAAGCTAAATGTATGAAGGTGAAAAGGCTTTTTTAAACACAGTTACACCCTCTTAAGCTGAGGAAATACTTTCCCACTCAGGGCTGTGATGCACTTCAGTGATCTAAGAGCTACAACATATCACAAACTGGATGGAGAACAAACGATAACTCTCACTGCAACATTGGATGGCTTTATACCATAATCTACAATCCAGAAACTTCTTCCACGACTTCCTCTCTGGTACATTACATGGATTTCTTATATTTACATCTTACATTTCTGAGTCTGATTAGTCAGCTTATAGGTTCTGTGCCTGTTTTTACCCTGCCGAGTGTTTCTGGCCGTCAATCAGAGCAGCCCAGAGCGTCAGGCGGCGACGGTCATGATGCCCAGCTCTAGGCAGCAGTGTTATTTGCAGTGGCGTGCACCATTTCACCAGCCACCCTGGTCCTCATGAGCGGTAATTAGCAAGCAGAGTGACTCAAGGCCAAGCTCTGGAAAAGATCCTGCATGCGGTGAAGTCAGCATGTAAGAAGAATATGATTTCTGACAGGGACACAAGCCACAATCCAGCCGTTTGAAAACTTCTAACACAGATGTAAGAAGACCTCATCAAATGCGTTTGAGCTAATCTGTGCTGGAAAAACTGCTTCAAGGAAGAAAACTTAATGGAGAAGCTGACGGTTAACTACTCTTGAAACATAAGGGAGCACTCCAGTTCACATAAAAGTGAGTTTTATTCACTGTGAGGCTTCGTGGTCCAGCACTGGAGTCGACAAACAGATGAATTATGGGAAATGTTGGCTTTATTAACAATAAATCTAAGATACTAAACTCTTCTATTGCGTTTCAAGTCCAAAAGCACCAGATTTGGACTAGAAATTAATCTTTGCTGTTATTTCACTCACATGTGTAGTGTACATTTCTTCAGCGAAGCTTTTCTGTTTATATTACACTGCTTGTTTTCTAAAAGCAAATTTTTATAGAGCAGTTGCTACTTCTGAAGAGGGTCCAGAGCTGACACTGGGTGTGTTAAAGGGAAGACGGTGGGAGGAGTCAGGGTTGCAGTTTGTTGGTACCAACATCAAAAACTTGGTACAACTTTATGTGAGCAGCTAAATGAGAGACTTTGGTCCAACAGCAGAGTTACAGGTGGTCCGACTTCTCAGTAATGGAGCCGTCAGACGGTCACAGGAATGCGATGAAATCATCTCAGAGCGGCAGAGATTGGAAAAACCCAACACCTGGCTGTGCTGATCCGGACCCGTCCCAGATTTCAGATTATAAACCGAAGACATGAAAGCAGGAGGTCATGAACTCCCAGAAAACGTAGCAGAAATCACACGTGATGAGAAAAACAAGACCAGCGTTTAACAAGAACATATTCAAACATTTTTATTAATGATTCAGGATACACAATAGTAAAGCATTTTGGATCTCTCATCTGAAGACTCTTTGGGCATCCAGTGCCGGATTAAACAGCACACAGTTCACAGTCGCTGCTGCAGAGTTCTCCAGCCCTCTGACCCGACTGCGCTTCGTATAAAAGAGCAAAAACCTGACCGATGCTTAAAGTGAAAACTATTTAAAAAGGAGTAGCTGCAGAGGGTGGGAGAACTCCATTCCCCACGCGACAAAGAGGAAGTCAAATAAATACAAAAGTCTCACTTTCTTTAGTTTCCCACAGAGCAGCAGACGATACGTAGCAGACACTCGCCTGAATGCAAATGTGTTTAAATGTGATCCTACATACTGGATACTGGAGCTAGAGTAAATACAATCAGATTGCACTTCAGACCAAAGATTGATTTCTGTACACAGTTTAAAAAATACATTAAGTCACATTTTCCAAATAAATATTGGTCCATTTTTATTAGTATGCCTTCTTCCTGAGACACTTTCAGAGCCGGACATGTTCACACCCCGAAGATTCATTTTTAAGTATTTTCTTTCCAGTCTTCCTTTAACACATCTTTTCATTTTTCTTTCTGTATTATTCAAAACTAATAAAACGTCAAACACACATGCTTCAGCCATCTGCTGGTGAGATTGTCATTGTCGTCGTTATATGACTTGCTCTTTTATTCCTGCCAAGAAACACAAGCGAAGATTTCTCTGAAAACACTGGAGACGTGTTTCATGCGAGCGGACGATGTCACCGTCGGACAAACGGACAGCATCAGCTACGACGTACGTCTGTGAATCTGTGAGAGTGAGGAGTGTGCTTCATCGAGATGATCTCCTAAAAATGTATAAAAAGTTTCACCTGCATGCTCACACACACTTTTATCATAACAGTCCAACAGCTAAAAGTTTGTTTTTGTCTTTTGAAAATATGAATGTTTTCACAGTATCATCGTGGTTCCCCTCCTGCCCTGCTCATCAGTCTCTGTGCAGCTCTCTGGCATGGCAGTTTGTAGCCAAGCTCAAGCCTGCCAAGCTCTCTGGTATAAACACACACACGCACACATTCGCACACACACACAAACACAAACACTGTACCTTTATGTGAGGCAGAACTGCAACCATCCTCTGCCTTCATCCTCTCCAGCATTTGCACCGTATTATTGCTTTTTATACCCACATTTTACACAAGATCAAGTGTCAGAAAGGAACTGGTCCGTTCAGCCATGCAGTCCTGACTTCCAGTCAAAAATAAAGAAACAAAACAAAGAAAAAGGTGGAAATATTGCAGATGTGAAGAAAGTAAGTCTCCAGGGGAAGCAGAAGAGAAAAGGATGATGTAAGGCAGCAGAGGATCAAACCGACTTCCCGTCCGTCCGAGGCTAAACGTTGGAGACGGCGCTGCCGGCGTCTCGCGCCTGACGGATGCCGTACAGCCACTTGATGACCCGCGCGTTCCTCTCGATGACGGAGATCCCGTACGGGACCCGTTCGTTGGCCCTGCCGGGTTCGTCCTCCTCCTCGTCCTCCCCCCGGTCCTCCCTCACGCGCTCCATCTCGTCCCCGCACTCGGAGCTGGGCGTGCTGACGCTGCGGAGCTTGGAGACGGACACGATGTCGGAGTTGGCCCTGGTGAAGCGCTCCACGCCGCCCATCCCGTCCACCTCCTCCGGGTCCAGCCCGCAGTAGTTGAAGAAGCGCTCCAGGTCGGCCGTGGCGCGCGAGTAGCGGTCGCTCAGGTCGGACTTGGAGCGGTGCAGGGACGGGTGCTTGCGGGAGGAGCCCTTGGAGCTGGCGTTGGATATGCGTGTGAAGGCGGGGGAGGCGGGTGGGATCATGCCGGCGCGGCCCAGCATGGGACTGGGAGGCAGGTAGGCTGGAGGGGAGGGGAGGCTCTGAGACGGGGGCTGTTTCTGAGCGAGAGGAGGCGGCGGTGGAGGCGGGAGCTGAGGATGTGCGACCTGGCCCTGGGCCGTCTGTCGCGGTCTGAGCCGGGGCTGCAGCTGGGCCCTCTGCGGCTTCCTGATCTCCGCCTGCGGCCGAACATCCACCCGCCGCACCGTCACCGAGTTGGGGGAGCTGTAGGGCACGTGAACGGCGTTCCGCGGGGCCCGGGCGGGGACCGGGGGGGGGCGGCGGGTCAGTTCTGCCGCAGGGGTGCGGAAGAGTGGGGAGGAGGTGCAGGAGGAGGCGGAGGAAGAGTTGTTCAGAGGTTTCAGGTTGTTCAGGAGTCTGTTGCTGCGCTCCTGCTCTGCAGACAAACTGCTGCTGATGCTCTTTACTCCTGAAGATGGAGACGATGAGGAGGGGGACGTGGAGGAGGAGGACTGGGAGCAATGCAGCGGTCCGTCACACACGTCATTGATCAGGTTGTTCAGAATATCAATGTCAAACGCAGGCCTCCTCTCCCCCGGCCCCTCCCTGCCTCCCCCATTCTCCACATCCGCCGGGTAGCAGGGAACCTTCCGGGCGGGGGGAGCGCCGATGTGGCCCTGCAGCATCATCCCGGCAGGAACGAGGGGCTTGCGGATGATTGGGGGTTTGATGGGGGCCTGGCGGGTGAGGACCACCTGCTGGCTCTTTACATACTTGGCCTTGTCGGCCTCCAGACGCTCCACAGCGCTGAGTTTGCGAGCGCCGGGCTCGGCCTGGCGGCGGAAGTAGCCGGGACCTTTGTTCAGTATCCTGAAGGGCATGGCTGAAGTGAAGGGGGCCGCAGCCAGACGGCCATCGGAGGGCCGCAGCGTCTCCACCGGCATGCTGGAGGAGCTGACACAGAGGAGAAAAAACATTTTCTTAGTCCATTTTGTTTGTTTGTTTAACATTATCAAGTACAAAAAGCAGAAAAGTGTGACATGAGATGAAGAGAAGCTTCTAAAAGAGTTAAACACTAAGGAGAGGAGAAGGTTCAGGCTAAACTAGCAGAAGTAGCAGGAGAAGTGGGCACCAGCAGGGGTTTATGGTGAATGAACTTTCTTTTAGAGCCTCAGCACATCCTCTCTAAGCTGAGAAAACAGCTCTATTGTGCCCTCTGCTTTCCCCAAACCCTCTATCCCACGACCCCTTTAACTTCCTCACCGGTTGCTGCTCGCTTTTCTTCTTCTTTTCTCCTCGCCTCTCTTGCTCTTTTATTTCTCCTGTTTTCTCAGTGAAAGGCTGCGCGCAGGACGGGGTCAGTCGGGTTCAAATTCCACATCAGGACCGGCCAGATGCCCTCGGTCAGCTCAGCCGTGACCCACTTGGGGTTTAGACGGGTCTGACAGCTGATGCGATCCCAGTCCAAGACTGAAGATCAGCCTGCAGCGATACCATCAACAACACAGCCTTTATGATCCTCTTTCGGCTCGTCGCTAAGCCTCCGGCCGTCTGTCCAGCTGCGATCAGATGCAAAAAGTCCGTCAGCAACTCAGCCGAGTCCCGCGCTCCTGGAGAGAATTAGGAGAGATGCAGGTCCTGGTCAGCGCTCGGCTTTCTGTCTGTCGCTCATTAGCAAGAAGCATCCGCACACAGACACATGCAGATGCACACTCGCCTTCTCTCATACAAGCACACACATGCACACCCACACACACACACGGCTCTCCGGCTGACAGACGAGACTCTTCAACACTGAAGTGTTTGAGCAGACGGGACAGGCTTTAATACCACGTCTGGCTCCTCCCCGCCGGCCAATCATGCTTCAGGCCGGGAGCCTCTGCGGGGTACGGGGGTGGGGTGGGAGGCGGGAGGCCGGCTCGTATTGGTCCAGCTCAAAAGAGATTTTGACCAACCGAACCCCTCCCCCCTCAGAGCGCCACAAAACAGCGAGGCAGTGCTTTCATTCAAATGAAAATTCTTTGAAAGGGAGAAAGGGGGCCGAGAAAGCGAGAGGGGAACAACGGGTGAGACAGATGCAATGTTTTACAGCGACTTGCATCAAGCCCAGCGGGGTGCTGCAACACTGAAAGCTTGCACAACTGCTCCTCTTGTTCAGCTCTTTGTCCCGATCACAGAAGAAATGAAAACAAAGTGTGAAAAGCAGAGATGAAACAATGGACGGCTCTCTTCTCTCTGATCCCGGCACACAGGCGACTCTGCCAGCCATCAGCATGTGTAAACACTGAACTCAAACAGCTCACTGCAAATTAAGGCAGAAAATGGCCTTTTTTCTACCAGTTTTATAACTTGGAGGTGATATGAAAGCGATTGGTGCCATCAGATTCTCAATCTTTCAGCTTCATCGTTTCCTACTAATTCTGATTTCCCAGAAAATAACATTTCCCTTCCCCGACACACCTCATTGCTCCCCGGTGTCTTATCATTTACAGCATTACAGGCTGGGGTTACATCACACCTAGTTATTGAGCTCATTTCTCTCCCTCCTCCTCTTTTTTTCCTCTTCCTCTCCTCCACCTCCGAAATATATCCACACATTTTTAATTGGGCTTTTTATAGCCATCTTCCCTCTCCATCTCCTTCAACACGTGACCCTGTTTTTCTGAAGTGAGTTAGAAACTCTGAGAAGATGATATTACAGGTATAAATGTAAAAACATCTCATTCATTTTTTTTCTTTGATTAATTAAAAACTGTTCCTTTTTCATCAAAAAAACAAGAAAAGGATTTTTTCTGTTTAACATCAATAGTTAACTTCCTTATCAAACCTGAAGCCTTCCCACAACACAGCCGGACACCAGCATTGCTACACACCTCATGTGTAAACATCAGTGGAGTTCCCTTTTACAGACACAACAACAAACCCAGCACCCTGCCAGTCTGCACCACAGCAAACACACCTGACCCCTCACACACATCATCACCACTGGCCTCAGTCTTACTGGGACAAATTAACCACTGACATGAAGTTTTACACCGTGACATTCATGTTTGTTTCACTGGAATACACAATAATTTCCATTGTTTCCCCTTTTGGGGATTAAGGGGAAAAAAGCATTTACACGACTCATCCAAATGAGTGACAATGGTGCAGTACCATACCAGGCCTTTAGGAGGCAGTGAGAACTAAGCTGCAGAGAAACACCGCATCTTTACAGCAGTTGCTACTACGTCTTTCCTGGCAACATCACTGCTGAATGATGAGTATGTTTTATTTTCTGAGACCAGATAACCTGAAAGATGCAGCACTAGAAGAACACGGAGATCCGCCATGTCGTTGTCATGGAGCATAAATGGGCCTTAAAGCAGCACCATGAAACATCCCGCTTTGTGATGGCGTGGTGATATTTGCTACGTACGTTACCCAGCACCGACAGACAAAACCCCACTTTCCCTTCAGCGACGTTGCGTCATGTTACAGCCGAGTTTCGCTTCACATCACACGCTAGCAACTGGATATCAACACCGTAGCCGATTCCTCAAAGAAACTCAAGACGACATTATCAGAGGAACAGAGGAAAAGAAGGGAAAAAGCAAGAGAAGAGAGTCAACCCTGAGCTTTTCTCAGCCTGTGAGAGTTAGTCTGGACTCCAGAGTTCAGCGACTACTGAGAAAATCTTCCAAAGAACAAAACGGCTTCTTTAAAACTGAAGAATCTGTCCTGTATAAGCAGTGTTTTGGTTTGATTGTTTGCTGGATGGTATTCTTGCTTAGGTTTGCAATCACATCCCAGTTTGCTTCTTTGGTCTGCACCAGAGTCGGAAACGAACCGAACCAAACATGGAAGTAGACCAGAGCTCATGTAAAATGATCAAACACTGACACTGTTCAACATTTCAAACCTCTTGACAATGAAACTCCTTAATTATTCAGCTCTATTCTTGCTGTTTGCTTATGTCTCCAAAAAAGTCTCCAAAAGAGCCCAATTATTACAACCTGGTCACAACTAAAAGGCACTAGTGAGGAATATTAGGTCTGCTCTAATGTGTAATGTAATCTGTCCTCTGCAGACCCCATGATGACTGTAATAACATCCATTAACCCTAACAGGACATAAGATTCCCATCACACGGTGTAAAAGGGTCAGACAGCTAAAAGCGATCTCTGCGGGTGTGAAACACCATCATTACACGTCCTGCAACCACTGGCCTCAGTGTGACCTGATCAATACGCCACAAGTGTGAGTCTGACTGAAGCAGTTCAGAGGGAACAAACATCTCTTAGCTGATCTCCATTTCCTAACTTTAAGCTTATTTTCTGTTCTGCACACACATGAACAGCTGATATCTTCAGAAGTCACAGACCACAGCATCAGACCAAAGAATGATTTTTGGAAACTTGGAAACTTGCTTGGTTTGATTATGAGGGAAAAGAATGATCTCTGGAGTCGTTATGAATCTGAATGCTTTCACATTCAGTTTTCCAACCACAACATAACTGGGTAATAATATGACTCATGATGTCTGAGCAGGGGGAGGCACTTTTTTATAGCAAATGGGTGACTAGGAGTGTAAGTAATGCATCAGCAAGCGACAGAAAGATCCAACCAGTCTGACTTAAACTAATCAGGGATTTCATGACTGGGAGCCGGTGTTGTTCTGGCACAATGTTCCTGAGTGACTGAATAAATGGCAAGCAGCAAAACCTGAGGCAATAGGTCTGCCAGCAAAGCAAATGTCCTGAAAAGACAAAAAGCGAAAAGGATGCATAGTCTGAGGGCCCAAATGTTGAAGGACAGGAACAAAGTGTGTGCTCTGTGACGCCAGCTGGACTGTCGTATCACATCGGCCTTGGTCCCAGCAGACACTGACCCCTGACAACACAAAAACAAGAGAAACTCCATCCAAAGAATCACCAGAGATGTCCTCCAACCCAATATATCCAAGTGTTACAAGGAGGAAGCCGTGACGCAGTTTACAACCAGAAAACTGACGGAAAGATAATAAGCAAAAAAACATGCTTGGGCTGGTGTGTGTGTGTGTGTGTGTGTGTGTGTGTGTGTGTGTG
>JAVQJG010088279.1:0-14623 GCA_036024015.1 Craterocephalus amniculus | reverse complement strand
TCTAGACAAGAAGATTAAACAGATTAGTCATTGTATTAATCTGATGACTTTAAAATAAGTCAAATAGAAAAGTGTTACGCAGACAGATTAAAACAGCCCTACATTTCAGTTTAACCCCTAAGCAGCTTCTAAGTTGCTTGAAGTTTAAACGTTGTCCTGTGTGGGTCAGCTCAAAAGCACTGCCCCCACCCCCATTCTTAGCCCAACTCCCACACACAGGCAGGAACAAAAAGACCCACCTCGGTGTGGCCCTATCAATGTCACCGCTTTGTGCAGCAGTCTTTCAGGGTACATGAAGTGTCTTTAGCCACAATGAGATCAATAGCACGGCCAACTGTGCAGCGGCCAGCGGCAGTAGCAGCAGCATGGAGGAGCTGCAAGGCTGAGAAGATAAAGCTGATCAGACAAGACTCATTGTGAGATCTGTATCTTTGATCTGCTTGTGTGCACTTTGCTTTTTAGAGAACTTTTCACTTGCTGTGCTGGAAAAGAAATACTGCCGACGGAGTGCAATATTGATGTGGCATATCTCCATTTAGTTATAAATGTCCCTGAGGACCTTTCAAAGTTTTCTGTTTACTCTGCTGAGCCAGATTTTTCCTGACTGTGACCTCAGTCAGCCTATAGGTACACTGGCTTGGACAGGTCAGTTCCATTGATTTCCCATTCCCTCTTGGCACGATAAAGACTGTCAACGAACCACTGAGATGTGTCCTTGACTAAAGTGTAACCCACACTGTTATATCACATCTACTTGGGTGCTGTTAACTCAGCAAGGGCTTGTTCATGGTGCAATGATCTTATGAAGAAAATGCAGATCTAACTGGCCATTTTCTGTCTCTTTTTGGTTCGTTGTGACTTTGATCATCCTCTGTAATTGTGTAAACTGTAGGTGAATATATCATTAGGAATAAATGGAGACCACCATGTTAGACCTTAGAGGTTTTTCCTCTTTTTCCCAACAGAAAAAGCTCAAGCCTAATTTGCCATCATCAGCTTCTTTTGTTCAAACAGGGTCTGGTATTTGAGAATAATCCTCCTTCCATAGATGAAATAGTGTCTCGACAGGCAGCGGCAAGACTCTGTCAAAACCTTTTCCAGGGGCGAATCTTTGTGTGATCTGCAATGTTCAAGGTAGAAAAATGTCTTGTTAATGACAAAATAAATGATGTAAACTTGCCACCTGGCTTTGGATACAGGAAATGTGCAATTAAAACTAAGTAGGATGTTTACTAAAATGCTTAATACTTTACACTTCTCGGAAAAGCTATTCGGAGATAATAAAGGTCATAAATATTTCTACACGTTTTAAACCAAGTTTTATGTAATTTAGAAATGCAGTATGAATTGACCCAACATGAACATACAACGGAAGCCTTTGCTTTATATTCAGCCTCTAGTTATCCTTCCAAAAATGCCACGTATAATGTCATGCAATATCTGACAAAATGACCTTAATTTAAAGGGCTGCCATTGATGTCAACACCTGGTAAATACCAAGTTGCAAATGTGCATTGATTGTTTAGATGCTCCAGGTGACCCCCATGCCAGCAGAGAGAACTTTTGTTTACTTCTCAAATTTCACAGAATGTTGAAGCGGCACTAAAAAAATTATTGACATATTGCTAATGTGTCAGTGCTAAACGACAAATTGGAGCATAAATATTCAATGTCAAACTACTGTACAGTAAACAGTAAAAATATACAAGTTCCTCGGAGACATGCACTTCATACATAATGTGTGATGTTTATGTAATTTGTAAAATGTATTTATATAGCATGGCATATGGTTCAAACGTATGAATAAGTATTTAACAGTCAGGCATCCTCACTATTCTTCTAGCTGTCTCAGCAGCCGCCTAGACTGCTAGTGTGTACGGTGCGGTTCAATGAGGAAATGAGATGCAAATTACTCCATACATCTAGGGCATAATATAAGAACGTTATTCAGTGTTTTGATCTAGACTCTCCCTTTGTAAGTTAAAATGTATAAACTATTCAAAAGATTTCTATTGTCCTTAAACTATGTAAGAAAGTGGAGAAAATATTTGGAATGCATTAAGTTCTGAAAACCACCTGTCATGGCTGACAATAAAAAATGGCCTAATAGATTTTAGCATTGATGGTAAAGTGAACAAAAAGAAGCGTCTCTCTGTTGTGCACTGCCTGCCTACTGCAACTAAAAATGAATTCATTTACTTCATGCTGTTTATTTTGTACTTTTGGCTGTGAAGGCAAAGAAAATAACAAAACTCAATTCATGAGGTGCGGGAGCCAAGGCCTCAGCTTCTCTTTCATGGGCCACGTTTTTTTAGCTTTTAAAAAACTCACACGCCAAGCGCCCTGGCAGCCAATGCTGACAAGATGCAGGGGCGAGAAAAAAGACGAAGCGGGGAGACTAAACCAAACACAAAAACAGTAACATCTGCAGCTGCTTCCAGCCAGACAGTTTGATGTGAATAACTCAACACTTTGTGCCCTGACCTTGGCGAACAAAGCTGGGGGTGTGGGGGGGTGGAGATGCCTCAGGAGTGGAGTGGGATGCCCTGGGAGGCGAATGTCCAGTGAGCACCCCTGGTTGTTTCACTGAGCTGGAGTTATTATTCGCCCTCGGCGGGGCAAAGAGGTGCCATCGGGGCAGCCAGGCACTGCATGCCACATGGACTGTCATAGCTGCAGCACAAAGATGGCTGCTTGACAAACGAAGCGAGGCGGTGCAGGAATAACTTGTCATTTTCAGAGTGGTTCATTGCCGGGATCCCCATGCCATATGAATGCAGATCAGGGTCAGGCAAATAACCATAGAAGTGTCTTTTAAAGAGACTGGTAAATGTGGAGATAAATCAGAGCAAAGGGGAGTAGATGAATATTTATCATCCTGCCAGAAGATGCTAATATCCAGATTTATTTCACCTCAGTCCAAAGTTAGAAAAGGCAAATTCCTCCCAATCAAATCAAAGAGAAACACAACAAAGCCACTGTGTACTTCAAGACTTAAATCTTACAAGTTCCTAATCCTTCTGAAGTCCACACGGGACCTTTGGTCTCCATGGCAACGACAGAGCATTCAACCAAGTGATTGCCTCCAATGAATTTCAGATAAGACAAAATGGAAGTGAATTGATGTGATTTTAATGCAGAAGTGAGCGGTGGAGGGGAGGTCCACTTGGTTCATATTTGAATAAAGCAAACAGAGCAGACAAAAGGCTGACAGCCGTAAATGACATTGTCAGTACAAAAATTATCAGCCAGTTTACAATCTGTTTGCTCATGTAGAACAAACAGAATGTGTGTGGCATCCCGGGCTTTGTGAACGGCAGGGCCGGCAGCCGGCGGCGAGAGAAAAGCAGATATCAGCTCCCCCTGCAGCCCTGCAACAATTAGATAGCAATTTGACAGGCACACTCAAAATGTGAGTTTGTTGTTCTCTTCCAAGGGCACCACATCTTTTTTAAATCAAAAAGGAAATACATAATTGATGCATTAATGAAAAAAGACAAATTGTGTGACCCATGGCCAGCAGACGTACGGGGTGGGATATCATAGTCATACTGAGACGCACATTCCAAACATGGGACCCTCAGTTACCTAGCAAGGACTCGAATCAAGGTCTCTTTTTCTGCTTTGCCCTCCTTTGGTGGTAGGAAAACAACAGGGAGATCCTCCTTAAAGACAGCCCTGCTCACTTTCTGGTGCCTTTTGTTGCATTTTGTCACTTGTTTTGTTTTGAGCTTGTTAACTTCTCTATGGCCACATGGACAAGCAGCAGCTGGTGAGCTTGCGGTGGGCTGCAAGACATCAATTTTATCCCCCGGATAAGGAGGGAAAACAGAGTAGGCTTGCTTTTGAAAGCACCTTGACCTTCTTACTGTAATGTCGTCCGTCCAGACTACCAAGCAGCCGGGAGGTGCCCAAGGACCCGACCCTGAGCCATATCATTTCTCTTTCGTAAGGTAGCAGATTTCAACCTGAATTTCCAAAATGTGTCAATGTGCAAAATGGTAAAAACACAGAGTGAAATCTAAACACCAGTGTACTGACCAAGTTTAAAAAGTTTAAATGAAAACTTGTTCACAGGATGGCTTGAATAATGCAAAAGAAAGGGAAATTAAAACTGCAGCACAATCCTGGCTGCAGACATTCAGCTAAACTGAAAAAAAGTTACTTCTTTTCTTCCTGGCTAGCTAAAGGCCCAGTTTGAAGAGGCTGTGGCCTTGTGAGTCACAGCTTGCCTGACAGATCTGAAAGCAGCAAAGTCAGCTGATTGTTCTTGATACTGTGTCAAATTTCTGATCACAGAAAACCAGCGTGTCACAGAGTTACTTGATATTCATCCCAAGATTCTCCTCGCCGTTATGTGAAGCCCTGCTCTGTTCTCTGGCGGTGGAGATGCCGTTTAGTCTTATTAAAAGTTGTTTGATTAGCCGGCCCTGGAATGGAGGCTATGGAAGGGTCTGGCAGCAGCAGATAAAAGGGGAATGATAAATAGGCGAAAAGCCAGCCGATTGCCAGTCAGCCACTAGAGCATCAAAACACATCCATTTCTCTGCAAAGTTGATCCAATTATTGTCAGCCACTCACAGATAGCTACTATGCTTTACTCCTTTCATTCCAGGCTAAATTGCTCTTCCCCTTTTTTGCCGATACGGCAATCGGTCATAAAGGGCCAGCCATCATTAGTGCTGTTTGAATTGGAACCCTGTAGTGTTTGGTTAAGAGGGTAAATGCAAATTTGATGAAAGAATAAGGCTGCATTTACATATCAGCCTCAGCTCACATGGGGAGGGTAAACATTCTGTTTATCTCAAGTGTCATTTTATGATTTCAGTTTAATTTAAAGCCGACCTTGGACCAGTCAGTGCAAAAGACCAAGAAAATTTACTATTGATCAAATAGAATGTATTCAAGAAGAACTTGTCTACAAATATGAAAAGAATCAGGATGTTTCTGCAATGAATATGATGACACATTCAAAGGTCACGCAATTTTTTGCTTTAGATGATTTAAAAATTAATTTTCTTAAGCAGTAATATTTTAAAGCGGCAAAATAATTTTCAAAAACAGATCAAAAGGAATCACCTCCAATCCATATGACTAAATGAAAGAGATAATATAGCTATGACATGATTTTGTAGTGTCTTGAAAACATAGCACATTTTTAACATTTTCTTTAGATATGAAATATCTGTTGCACCCAGGTTTTAACTATGACCTTGAAAAGTGTAATTACAGCAAAGACAATATGTAACATAAAAGAAAAAAGGGCAGCTTGAACTTACGAAACTAATAAAGCTGAAAACTGATTTCACTGAAAACATACATGTTCACAATGGCCTCTTCTTATTGTACTCATATGTAAATAAATACTTTCATTATATTTTTGATACTCTGAATTCTGCAAATTTAATTCAGCAGGAAGTTTGATAAACCATAAAAATATAATACATGCTCCAATTAGAAGGTATATATTCCACAGAAACAGTATTTCATTTCTGCATAGCCTCAGAGCTGAGTGGGCTGTTAAAAATAAGGCAAAACACTGCCATCTATGGCTACATTACTAGGACTGCTGGGGTCCTGTGCAGCCAGCACAAAGACTAGCAGGAATTCCAAGAAAAAATGTGTATGATTTTACATCTATAAAAAAGACTAATACAATATAAATGTAATAAAAAATAGCAGACACATGCCCGTCAATTTTCAATGATAGAAAAGTAAAGAAGTCTTCTGGAACAGGGTTAACACCAAAGTTTCGAGCAGTGCTCATGAAGCTGACACGTTTTTGGCTTCCGAAAATGACAGATTAAACTGAAACCTAGATTTTCATCCAAATGGGCATCTGGTGGCCATATCCTTTAAGCAACACAATTCTGCACAAATCAGGGGTTCTGTCAGAGCTTTTCCTACCACCTGCTGTGTATATTCCCCTCAAAACGATTGAGCCTGCCTTTATTGTCTCATCATAATTTTATCTTTACAGTTTTCTGGCCAAAATGCAACACACATTGCACATTTGTACCAAAATGTGCAGCAAAAAACATACTGCTAGCATCATATACTGCATGCTGGTATAAGTTATGATAGATACTTTATATCAAATACATTTTATTGGCAATAAAATGACATATCAGGACTTAATTTTGACTGTGATTCAAAAGCGCATTAAGGCACAATAATGAAGTGCATATAGCTGCCAGACTGGGGTAGCAGGTTGGCGATGAAGCATAGAAGAAAGCCAGATGTCAGGGCTTCTATAGCTTAGGCCTTGACCAGGCCTACGTCTGCAGCGGCCCTTTATGTGGCTCTCTGTGTGATGCACTGGTCCCCTATGGGAGCGCCGAGGCTTTAGTGGTGATGAGACGCGATCTGTCCCGTCTGTCACCTCTTTCCAAGTTATTCATACACCATCCATACAGTCGGTCCTCCAAGGCCTCTAATCCCCATCTCCCGAGGTGGAGTACAGACAGGGGAGCAGACAAGCAGGCAGGTTGCAAGTCTGTTCATAGGATGTTTAACACGCTGAGCATGACTGAGCATTTCATATTTACAACATCACAGCAATCGTATCAGCACAAGGCTGCAAATCAGGGTGCAAGCGGGAAGCCGGGTTCTCACTATCATACGCAAATGCAGAAGTTTAAAGATGCACGAAGAGCTGCATCTTGATTTATTTACAGCCTTTAGATACTATAAAAAAATGCTAGGACTGGGACATATTTTGATTTTGCAGCCAAATTTTATTGTAACAACATGAAAATGTTGTTACAACCATGTTTCAATAATGAGCCACAGGAAAAACTTTTTTTCTAAGAGATTTCAAAAAATCACAAAACTCTTCACAAAATTCCTATTCAGTTTACACAATTCAGAAAGATTTGATGTAATGCATTATTTAATCAAAGACTGAGAAATGAGGAACTAGATTACTCTTAGCGAGTCTTTGCTTTGCAAATAAACCAAATGTTTGACTGTATGCCAAAGTTATCAAGGTAAAGTAGAGCTGTGACTGACAGCTGAAAGTAGTTTCTCTTTGCTCTCATGTGTGTGAGTCAGGGAGAAAAAGAGAGCAAGACAAGCCATATATAAAGAAAATCAGCAAGTCTCACTATGTGGTGCTTGTTTTTTGCTCCCTCCTTCCTGGAAGTACCATCAATTTACTGAGGACAACTTGACCACTCCCTTCAAGGATCAACACAAAAAGACTGACCTGGGACAGAAACACAAGTTTCACCTCAGAGCCCATTAATCAAGTGTCATGGTTGTGTGTGGATGAGGTCAGATCCTGGCATGCTGTGTTGCAACTGCGAGGTCACATACAGGGCACTGGGCAAAACCCGCAATATCTTAATAACGTGGAAGCTTAAAAAAAAGAAGTTTGGATTGTGTTGCTGTTTTCCTGTGGAATTTGTGATCAGGAATGTTTGTCAAACTCAAATAGCATTGTTTTTCCTGCAGGGATGAACCTGTTTAATGCAGAGAGCCATCAACCATTGGAGGTATAGTTTGTCACTGCACTTGTGCATGGGTGAGCATGCTGTTGTGTGCATGAGCACGTGTGGGACAAAGAGCACCTGTGTAGTGGAAGCAACCAGTGAATTTGGAACAAGAGTGCACACTTGTCAATTGACATTTGATTTGTCACTCAGCAGAGTCGGGCTCTGGCTGAGTCACTTGAAGGCCACACCTGCTTTTCCTCAGTCTTTTTCTCTGCCTTTCCCTTTTCTTCTTCTTCTACACAAGGTGTATCCAAAAGTTCATCTGCAGGCCAGCATTGTTGGCACACATACGTGATTGCATGCGGCTGACATCTATACATCTCTTGTGCTAAACAGCAGGGAAAAAAAACTCTGTCTATGTAATATAATGAACGTAAACTGTTTACCACCAAATATTGGGGTTGATCATTTCTTTGTGAAATCGCCAAAAGTATATTATCGCTGTAAAGCTTGGAAAAATATGTGACACTTTTAAACAAAATACCAAAACAATTACACTGCACATGTGACCATCTGGTGAGCCTACCATTTGTATTGTCCCTTAATCGTGGGAGGTTGCGTGCTTCATAGAGGGTTTTTATTTTCAGTACACACCTATCAATGTAATGCATGCCTGGGTCTAAAATGAGAGGACCATAGCACAGGTATTAGTAAAAGCCACATCTGAGCGGGACCACAGGGAGGCAGGTGGTAGACAGAAGCATGCTCTACCAGTAAGCTGAATGGATAGTGCAGACAAAAAAACATTGCAGATGCGCACAGCATCCAAAAAGCCCATGTATTGTAAGCAACAAGATGATGAAAAGGTGCCAGTGACACAATAACTCAAAGGCAATGATAGATAGCAAACTGCATTACATGTTACTTGACATCAAATTAAACAAAAACAAATAAAACATAGTCAGAATATCTACTCATGTATGAAAAGCAAGGATTGGGTTGTATTTGGTTTGGTTTCATAGTAAACAGAATTGTCAATATACACAAATAGCTGCTCATTCATATTTCAAGCATGCAATTGCAGTCGAAGTAACAGTACAAATATATTAGTCTTACAGAAAAAAAAGGCAAACGCTAGAGAAAATTTTTAACTGAACTGTGTTTTGATGTAGTAACAACAGGTTCATTCATGAAGGCTTAATGGGTGTGGAGCACAACACGAGGCCAACCACATCAAACACCTGAGTAATTGACAATGTGAAGCGAGAGGGGCTGCAACATGAATTATTAGGGAGAGTCTAGCTCTTCTGAATTCTTCCTGAACCCTCTTTCATCACACTGCTGCAATAAACCTAATTCCAGTTCAGGGAGTAACACAGATAAACGTCTCTTTACTTCTCTTGTAACAAAGCACATCTATCTGTATCAGAGTTTAGTGACAAAGAAACACAATGTAAATCTGCTGCACCGGTGGGATTCACCAGTGAATACTGGGGGATGTCTTCACTGAAAACTTCTTGGGGAAAGTGAGATTGTATTTCTTATGCAGTTTTTGTATGTCTTTAAAAACCCACATGTTAATCTAACATGGTTAATAGACATAAACATTTCTCATCCAAAAAGCTACAACAGTAAAATAACTGTGAAGGTGCTCCAGGTTGTTTGGCTTTTTACATTTTTCAAGACTTGGGTGACTTGGAAACACAAATTATTAGGATATAAATCAAAAAAGATGAACAGACTTTATAGCAGAGGGTGAGTTTTTCAGATGTGGAGACAAACAGGACGGAGGGTATTCATTGCACTAAACAGCTAATTGATAGGGTGGCTCAGACAATAGACGGGTGCCACCCCGTCACATTCCTCACATGCCAGTCAGTCTGTCAGTGACCCTGAAACAGAGCCCACTTTCCCAATTAGGGTCATTAGTGTGAGCCACTAAGTGCCCCAGTCACACATGGCTGCAAACCAGGCCCACTTTGGCTCAGTGGAAAGACCCAGAGCTAAACAGCACAAAAAGGGCCGTCTCAGTGTTTTCACCAAGTGTTGCCTGAGTTGTCCATCAAGACATACATGTCACATGTGGGGGTTAATTTGTGGAAATGCAACGGATTTGTCCATCTTTTCAAGGGAGATAGACAAAGTTCTGAGCTATAGTGAAACCCTTAACATCCTGAAAAGTAATAAAAATGATTAATTAAGAAATTGTGTATAAAGGAATAGCTGTTGGCAGTTAGAGAGCTGCTCCCTCTTGACTTACAGGCACCAGACTGACAGTTGTGGCAGTTGCTAAATTGCTGAATGATGTAGAAAACAGCAGACCACAAGATTCACCACCCTATGGTGTGTTTTCAGGGACACAAACCTGTGAAACACCTCTTAACCGCCGTTCCCTGTCCAATCATCTGCATGAGATTGCAGACCTATTATCATTCTTATGGCATATGGAAATAGATACTGATTCCGTGAATGATATTTTCCTATTCCTCACAATAGTCTTCCAAAGGATGGAATCAAGTTAAATCCAGGATTTGAAAAGAAAGAGAAGTATTTGAATCTGCGGTCACATCTTTTTTTGAAACGTGTCTGAAAAATATTTTTGACGTTAACGTGTAGCAGATGTTGTTGCTCATTTGACTGCTTATTTGGTTAAACACTTAAAAAGTTGCATCGAAACATCCGTTTATGGATATGAGGAGAAGGATGTTGATGGGTGAGCATCATCAGATGCAACTGACTGTTGCAATACAGCTGGGATATCTATTGTTGGGCCCCCATGACATCCACAGTGCACTCTTAAAAGAGCCTTAGAAAATTAAAGGGGGTTAGGATATTGCAATATGTACCAAAACATATATATTTCAATAAATATGCTGCACCAACTTTTCTTTCTTGATGCTACCTGGACACTGAAGCTACCGTATGAACACTTATGTTTATTCTAAACACTGACTTGCAGCCTAATTTGATTTGAATCAGCAGAAAGTATTGTAGTAATGTAAATCATTTTCTCCTATGCTAGTTGGAAGTTAAAGCTTGTTTTGGGTTTGTACCTGAGTAATTTCAAGGATTTGTAGCTGACCTTGCATTTACTTCAACCATTAACAGACAGTGTGCTTTAGCTTCAAACAAGGTATGCCGAGAGATTTGAAAGGTGACAGAACACTAAAATGATCACTCATCAACTCTCACATTCAACAGACAATAATGGAAAATGAAAGAGATATCTGCACAACAGGCGATTAGTACTGGAGGTAGATTCCACTCTGCAGCTGGGAGCTGTGCAGATTCATCAGGTGAGACTGAGATAGCAAGTCGGGCCAGCTAGCAAGGTGCTGAAAGGTGCTGGAGCTCACGGAGGGAAAAAAATGGCACCTCCCTGTGTGCTGTATAAACACTTAATGTTTCTTAATTCCACAAGTGTCATGAAGGGAATTAGGTCGGCAGCTTGTAATCTTCAATGAAAATTTAGAAGATGGGAAAAATGCAGAGGGCATGTTCACACCAGACACCGGTGTGGAGAAATACTGTCATGAATGAGACAACATGTATATTTGTTATGACTAGATAATGTACACTTCAGTACTTAAATGTGTTAAGAGACAATATTAGCACTGCATTTATTGATAGAAAGCTGTAATCCTATACAAATGTCAATAAATTCTCTAATAACACAAGTCAGATGGTACAGAGTGAGTGTACTCAGTGCCTTTAGGATGTTTGTTTGATGAGTTGTCTGGCTTGCAGTGTTTGAAGCCACTCACCTCACTCTCTGTCATAAAGAGGCTGTTTGCACAGAGATCCTCAAACTTACCACACATCATTCTGAAAAGCAGAGCACTCCAAAAGCTGGCTGTTGATCTGTTGATCTGAGTGCCATGTTGGTAAATCAAAGTGAAAATAAATCAGCCAGTCCTGTTTGTACAACCAACAAACCAAAGCAACCTCAGCAGGACAGCAAGCATTTGTGCACAACTCCTGCTATGATACTTTCCAGATCATCTTGCAAAAAGCAAGCCATATCTGTTTTATGCAAATAATCTGTGTTCCCACACTGCATGTCATTCACACTATCTAATTTTAAATTTATTTAAAGTTTCACAGGTATGGATTCAAATTAAAAAAACAGTAAAGTGTTCATTTTTCTTAAAAAGTGTCACAAACAGTGACATAAATGAAAATAATAATGGTAGTAAAAACTATTCTTACAGTGATTAACACTGCCCTCAAGTGGACAACATGTGACATACTCAGGCTACAATTTTGAAAGGTCACATGTTTTGTTAAGTATAAAAAAATGGATTAAAAAGAAGCTTCATTTACCAAACTAAATTAAAATCTTTGAAACCACACACAGACATGCACACACACACATTGGACTAAACCAACAAGGCCATAATCATGCAAACACTGCAGTTTATTATTACCACAGCCATAGCCAGCGCTTGCCAGGCTATAACTACATACAATCCCTCTTATTGTCTTATCATTGTTCCGACAGGTGGTCTTACCTGCCTGTGGCTGGGAAGCAGGCAGATATGAAGGGGATGTGTGGGGCAATAAAGCCATAACTAGCTGGTTGTATGGGGAGGACGTTACATACACAGCACCACCTGCTAGATGCGAGGACTCTTGATCACCAGCTGGCCAGTGTTTTATAGCACTTGTTTTACAGTGGCTGTGATTAGCAGAAAGGTCATGAGGAAAATGGAGAAGCAGTCTCATCTTCTGAATGTGCAATATAAGAGTTCATATCAGTTAAAGCGAGCTTTAACTTCTGATATCATATTCTAATTGTCTGTCTCTCTCAGTGCTTTATCCTGTGGTCTCATGACAACGGCCCTACCATACACCATACCCAATTCTGTAGCACCACCATGTGTTTGATATAGTGAACTGCAATTTGCTGCAATTTTTCAAAACACTTTTTTCTGGGTTTAAGAGATATTTAGCTCCATGATTGTCTGTTTCTGAAATTCAATTCCCCTCTGTATTGTTAATAATGGGGATTTAGAAGAAAATGTATCTGCTCTGTACACAAAATCTCATTTGCATTATACAACTATCTTTGAACTAACAGTCCAACTGTTCGCTTAAAAACAAATCTATATGTCTGTCCGGACAGACAAAATGACTGTAATTTAATAAAATAAGATTAATGATGCTAGAATGAGTTAAATTATGTAGGAAAGTTGTACTATAACTATATAGCCAAAAAACTAGCTCCCCATCTTTGTTTAAAATGCAACAGAGGATCATAAAACTTGTCCAAATCCACTTTGTTGCCAAAAAAAAACCTACTTAATGGTAAAATCTAAATTATTGTCTCAGCATGAAAGATATATTTCAATGTGAACAGAGAGACAGAAATAACCTACTAAAATCTTTTGTTTAAAGGAATACTCCGGCCTCAGAATGATGTGCATTCATTTGTTTACTCACCCTCATGCTGATTGACACGGTGGAACACTTTCTTGATTCATCAGGTAGCCGGAGATGTCAGGAGGTTTACGCTTTGCTTGAGTTCGGCTACAATGATGTTAAATGGTGTCTGGTGAAAAAAGTCCACAAAAACTTGTCAAGATACCTCCATACTTCTCGTCCAATTCAGTCCGCGTGTCCTGAGTGGGCCACTGATTCAGAATAATTGCCCATGAGCTGTGAGGGCATCGCACTTAGTTTTAATTCTGTAATTCATCAACAATCAATACAGCAGCAAATTCCCATCCTCTGAAGCTTGGTGCTGATTAAAGCTGACATTTTTTAAGTTTTATTTTCACTTTTTGCCAATGTCATGTTTTTAACGTAGATGTTTCTGTGGTGCAAGTTGTTCACAGTGTGTCATCCTTGTCGCCAGGGTGTTCATGGCCCAAATAAGGTGCTGACCAGCCTCAGAGTGTGCTGCATGGCCTGAGTATCCTGCCTTAGCATTCATGTCACAGAGAACACAGTTCATAATAGATGTTGACCGTTTCATTTGTCCCAGCAGCAACTCCTCATCCATGTCATCATAAACTTGACACACCTGACTGAGGCTCTGCAGGCATACCTACTGTTTTGGCCTGGCCCTTATTTGTGGACTGTGGTGGCGATAACTGAACCTCTGGTAAATATTCTTCACATAAAAACGAAAATTTTGGTTCAATGTTAAATCACAACTCTTGTTCAGATAAAAGTTGCCACAGGAGGCATGCTATTTCTTTTCTCAATAAAACCTACAGTTATTGAGAAAACAAGATTTATTGTTCACATTGTTGTTCTGGATATGTTTAGAGAAGCAGTTCTTAGCTATTATTATGCTGCAAACAAGTGGAACAATAGATCATGATGTGCATTTTACTTTAGACTCAATCGCCATTTTTGAATGATTTTGTGTTTGATTTTGTGTTCATCTTATTGTAATTCTTATGTTGTATGTAAAGCGCTTTGAATTGTCTTGGACTTGAAAGGCGCTATATAAATAAACTTGCCTTGCCTAGATGTTATGACTGGGGTTGAAAAATTCTGTGGCTTTTCAAAGTTGGAGACTTTCCATGGGAATAGCAGAATTAACTGGATTATTTGGGAATTAACCAGAAACTTACTAGATGGAAGGTTTAATTCCATCCATCCATTAATTCCATTAATCCAAGTGGGTCGCGGGTGTGCTGGAGCCTATCCCAGCTGTCAAGGGGCGAGAGGCGGGGTACACCCTGGACAGGTCAGGTTTAATTCCTTCATATGGATTTTCAATATAGTCATCAGGCGACAGGGTGATGTAAAGCTGTGTATAATCGGCATAGCAGTGAAAAACAATTTCGTGTTTCCTGATGATGTCCCCAGGCGTCAAAATAAACAATGAGGTAAAAAAGTCAGAAGGGAGACAAAGATTTGGGATGATTTGACAGTGTTAGGAAAGAGACCAAGCTTGAGTGAAGGAGATCTGACCCTGCAACACTAAACTTGAGAGGATGGAGAGTTTTAAGAGGTTGGCTGTGGGTCCTTAAAAAGTCTTAAATTGTCTTAAATTTCCAACTCAAATGTCTTAAATTCGTGGATCTTAACTTTAGGGGTGGAATCATTCCGTCATCCCTGTGTTGAACTTCGAAAAAAAAAATAAAATCGTGGAAAAAATGTACAGAACCAAGGATTTTAGGCTTTACGAGCACCTATCGTACTTGCTGCCGTCCTCGATTTTTCATGCGGCC
>JAVQJG010088278.1:0-28597 GCA_036024015.1 Craterocephalus amniculus | reverse complement strand
TCTGTCCGCAACGTTTTCTTATGCGTTCAGCCCGTTCAGCCAGAGCAACGCGCCGCAACATCTCAGCTTTTATGACGCTACATGTCCGCTACAGCTCGGTCAGCGAGCGGGACGTTTATAAAAGCAGAAGGGTATAAAAGACGAGGTCCGCACCACGACTGCTTTCCAGAGTTAATCTGAACGGTGCTTACTATGTGACGGGCGGACAATAAAGTTTTTTATTTAATTAATTTGCAAAGCACCACTAGCAAACAGTGTCACAGTGCAGCTGCAACGGGAGCAGTTTTACAATGACAATGACGTCATTGGATGAAAACTTTAGGGCCGATCAGAAAAAATTAAAAATATGTGAAAAATCGGCCACCGATCAAGCCGATCCGATCGGTGGAAAGCCTATTTATTAGTTTTCGAAAGCACAATCATTTTACTGCTGACACTTGAAGTGGAAAACAGTGATAGATGTAGCTGCATAACTGATGAAATCTGAAGTCTGATCATGCTTAACAACAGATCAAATTATCCAATCAAATAAAAATTAAATTACCGTCCTTAATTCATCATTAACCTGAATCAAAGCAATGCAGACATTATTATTCCTGTCAAACACTTTTTAATTAGCGTGCTCTACAAATATAGCAAGACATCTTTTCCAAGATAAGCTGCTGTCAGAGTTTCATATTGTTATCTAAGATGACAAAAAAAATCAAAATAGGAGTTTTGTCAAAATGGCCCGAGTGTCTGACTTCTAAACTCCAGATGGTTCCACAGGCCTGCTCACAGAAATGGCCGTCCTCTGGCACTGACAGCCTCACTTATCTCTTATTTTAGGAAACATCCCAAGTTGTTTCTGCAGTGATGAAGCTGAGAGAACGTGAGTGGGACAAAAAGGCAATCTTATTCATTCTGTTTACTTTTTTCCCCTAATTTTTTTATGAGCTAAAATTGTCACACCTGGTGGAGAAGGAAAGAGACAAAGAAAAAGGAAAATTGGGGAAAAGACGGAAACACATGGAGATTTTGCATTTAGAGCTGAAAGCAATATCTGCTAATTAACAAGCGAGCGTTGGGCTGAAATCTGATCCCCTGGCAAAATCCAACCCTTTTCTTTTTTTCTAGTATTTATCAAAGTAGAAAAACAATACCAATTCTAAATACATACAACCGTTTTGTCTATGAAGTTATATGCAATAGGTTTTATTAAAAATGATGATTGATAATAAAATGGGTTTTACTGTCGACACTCAATAAAAAACTTTCTTTCATTTTTTTTTACGTGGACAACACAATGCAGAGTGTAGTAACCTACATTTGATTATGAATATTGAGAGACATTGATATATGATTTCAGAGGCTGTTTTTTGTTTGTTTTGAACGTGTGCTTAGAATATAGCTGATGCATGATTTCTACTTTACATGCTCAATAATTGTGCTGTAGCTTCGTCATCCTGAGGGAAAAAATAATGATGCATTCTCACTCCCATTCATCCTTGTGTTTCTGACACAAGATTCTGCATTTTCATTGTGTAGGTTTAATTGGTTTTAAAGTATTGTAAACAGTTCTAAAGGTTTTTAGTCCTTCATCACACTTCAAATGTTCAAAGTTGTTTACACAAATGTATCACACAATAATTAAACCTTTATTACAACCTCTAATGCTAAAAGACCGTATGTGTGAAAAGAATAACTCTTTGAATAACTCGTTGAATGATTATGAGCTCAAGATTTTTCATTGCTAACATTATTAGTTTCAGGGCAAAGTTGGTGGAAAACAGTATGGGCATTGGTGAACATTGGCCAAAGCTGTTGCTTGGTCAAATATTAGAACTGATGTACTAATAAATACCCACATCTTTAATTTAAATGACCAAAAAATGTAATTTAGTGTGGACATTATACAAACATTAATTTTACTTTTTTTTTCATTCTGGCGTCGCTATTTTTTCTGGTCTGTACAGCAAACCTTAGCTAACCTATTCAGTTCTCAGAAACCATCATGCTTGGATGTTAACAACCGTAGCGCACCGATGCTCCATTTTGTGGGTTACCATGACAACCCATGCCATGACTGTATCAGCAGAGAAAAACTGACTGCAGTGTGACTGCATCTGTAATTGAAGGACTTTAATTGGGTCCCTGCATATTAAAAGAGGACACCACTGGGCTACAGGTTTCTTGTCCAAAGTCTTATATGATCAATTCTGACAGAAAAGATAATTCTATAAAAAATGAACAAATTAATAAAATAAATAAATAAAAACACAGTATAGTGTTTATCAAATTTCATTGCCTTTACATTTGATATTATTTGCTTTATAATCAATTTAAGTGACTGTATAAGAGTCAAACAGTGCATGTGTAAGTGTGATCGACACTTTCGTAAAGCTTGGCTAGCTATTTTCCAAAAGACCTGTATTTTTTCTGTTTACAACTTGCTTCTGCTGCCCCCGAGTGGAATAAAAAGGTTCTTGCTAAAATTAGATTGTGATTTTTTTTATTTTATAGAATCACGTCTGGTCTGATACACATGTTTAATCCTTTTTACCTCATATGTGATCCTTCAAATCTATTTTAAAAGATTCTGAAATTCTCAGTGTAAGCAGGTCAAAGAAGTTCCTACACCTGGAAAATGCATGTTATTTGAGTGCAATCACACACAAAAAAGAGCTTTAGATTTCTGCTTAATATTACAAAATACCTTCAAGAACGTGACATGAAAATACTCTGCTTAATATTAATAGTCTCTGTGCAATCCCTTTAAAAATCACATCATTTTATGAGATCGTATCTTATTACACTTAGTTACAGACTCGATATTTAAAGCAGTTTGGTTCAACTCTTGATGCTTTAAAAATGTCTTGTAAGTAAAACTGACATCAACATAAATTAGCTCTCATATTACTGAAAAGGACATTGTGGCCATCACATTTGTTCAAGTGTCCTTCAAGGATGCCTCCTAACTTCTGGAGTGTGAGTGCCAGAAGTCATTTGTTCCATCTGTCCTCTTTCAACCAAAATCCTCCTCCTAATATGAAATCCCTAAATGTAGGCCAGTGGATTGTGATAATCATACACAAGCAACTGTGAGCAAATTTGTTTTCTTTCTTAAGCTCATTTTTCAGCCACGCTTTCTTGTTTCAATAGCTGGTTATGCTTTTGCTTTTGTATTTGTATTTTCCACTCAGTGCCACACATTTCAGGCAAGTTAAAATGTTCCTCAGATTTCTGTGAATTCATAGCAGAAAAACAGAACAGGTGGTCAGACTGACATGTCCAAAGAACAGCAAGATGCTTCATGAACAACACAGTCTACCCCCTGGGGGTTATTCTCTCTGTTGGACTGTCATGCAGCAACGTCCCTGTCCTTACCAATGTCCCAAGAGTACATCATAGTGTGTTACCTAAGAAGCCAAGTGGCTGTCAGTCCAGTGAAAACACCTGACCAGCAGACAGACAGACAGACAGCGTCTCAGAGCGTGGAGGAAGCGCATGAAAGAAGTACAATAAGAGATGAGTATTCTAACTGCTATTGGGTAAAAAGAGAAAATTAAGTGGAGACAGACAACAGATTTATAATGAGCAATGTGCGCTGACTATTGGAGATAGCTGACCCTTTAAAATATACTCTGATGAGATAAGATAAAAAGAAAGATATAGCAGCGTAGAGCAGAGAGTGAGAGAAGAAGAGGAAAGACTTATTACTGCTCCTTCACAAAGCATGGCATGTGTGTGCAAATGTGCACCTGGCTGTAGTGAAGGCATCCATGTGTATGTGACAATGTGCATGCATGAGAGTGTGCTTGTGCTTCTACATTTAGGTCATGTGTGTGAGCGACTGAGAGACATGAATTGATGCACACACTAAACTATGCAACTACAACCTTAAAGCATGTTAATTGATGATTTTACACAGAACTTATGAAGAATCAGCATAAATTATACGCTTGTGTGGCCATTTGAGTTTATTTGCATGGACTCACAGAAATCCATGAGAATGGAGTTCTCGCCATCAGTACCTCCTCCTTTTCAAACTTTCTGTGCACACCTACCACACACACACAGTCCAACATATGCATTTAAAGCGTGCTGTTTGAATCTGCAAAGCTACATCGCTGACAGAGAAATGTAAGCTCCTCACTCTTTAAAGCGTCTCATAAAGCTGCACATAGTCAGAAAATAACTCCCACACCTGCAGTAAAGCAAATCCCAACATCCAAACACACGCACGCTCAATCCATTTTCAAGACATTTCACACACACACACACAACCAAGCAAAGGTGCATTGCAAGCCCTTGAACACACCCCCACTATCAGTATAAGTAAGTGCATATACTCTTACCTGCCATGCACATAAACAAAATGAGAGCACGCACGTGCATGCACGCATGCAAGGACACACTGAATGCTGCCTTTCTCTGTCGGATACGGAGGAATGCAGAGGGACCAAACAAAATAAGTACAGTACGGCACCAAACATGAACACACTATTATGTGTTGCTTTTAAATCTGCCCTCATCTCTGCTTTTTCTCACTTCGCTATCTCTATGGCGATGCCAAGAGAAGGCTGCTGGGAGATTGCTGTACTATCTTCCATCAGGACACAGAAGTGAGTCACACATACCACATCTCTCTCTTCCTGTTGCCCTCTGTGCTGTCTCTTTCTCCCACAAGCGCTTTGCTCCTCTTCTCTGCTATTCCTTCACGCTGCTTCCTCCCAGTCCTCCGTCCCTCATGTTTGCTTTTTATCCCCACCTCTCTGTCACTGCTGCCCGGGAAGAGCTTCACACCGTCCCCCTTCCTGAGTCCATCTGCTCCTCAACTCTTTTCCTCTTCTCTCCTCTGGTTGGGTCTTCCTCTAATTCACCCTCCTCTTCTCCCATAGAGACATGCCTTTTCACGTGGGAACCTTTTTCTCCATCCCTCCCAGCTTGGCGCTCCGCTGTGCCTACCTAGTTGTCTGTGCGTTTGTGCTGTGAGTGGAAGTGAAAGGACAGGAGGGGGAGCAAGAAGACAAGAGTGAGCAAACAAGCAGTTATCCTCTCAGACGCTCCTCTCAGTTCTCCCTGCCTTGTTCCTTTTTTCCCATCTCTCCCGCTTTCTCTCCGCATCTCTCCATCATGACCTCCTCTCCCCGTTGCCATGCAAGCCCCTGTATCCTTGTAAGCAAAAAGGGAGGGAGTGAGGGGGGGGAAGGAGTGTTGGACGGAGAGTAAGAGGCAGAGGGAGGTGGAGCTATGTCAGTCTGTCTAATTAAAAAGCAGAGTATGTACAGCTGCAGAGAGCAAAGAAGGAGACAGGGAGAGGAGGAGAGAGGGAAGCTAAGTGATCCAGGGGGCGTAATCAAGGGACATAGAGGGAAGAGGCTGACAGTTGGGGGGTGGGGGGGGGCAGTTAGAGGAGACTGCTGTGGAAGAGAGCAGCTAGTAGTGTGAGGTGGGGAGAAAGGGCAAGAGCTGACAGGACACCAAGGTCAGCTGGAAAGGAATGCAGAAAGGTCAGGTTCAGAGAGGGGGAGGAAGACAGGCAGAGAAGGAGGGAGGATGAGATAGGAACAGACAGACAGAATTATTCTACAGATATCTCCCTTATGAGCGGGGGCAGAGCCGGGGAACCGTGACCAGCAGGATAATGGAGACACATGGACAATGGCCCTCTGAAGCAGAGGCAGATCCACAGTCATCGAAGGTTAAGCCGCTCCACTGTTTTTAGGCCTCTCCGGATTTACATGCGTAAGTGTTTTGTATGCAAATTAAGGGGCAAAACACCAATATGGATCCCATAGTTTCTCTTGCTTACTCTCCTGTTTTGAGTTTTTTTTTTTTTTTTTTTTTTACATCGAACCCATAATCACTACTGGCTGTTGTCACCCGAGGCGATACAGTAGGTAGCAGAAATCCACTCCACTCAGCAGGTATTGGGAGACTAAGTCTAACGTACATGGCTGGAAGGCTCAAACATCTGATACTATTTTATCAGCCCCGTTCACTTATTTTATTCTAACACATTTAGATTAACATGAAAATCAATTGAGATTTTTATATCTATCTTTTGATTCTACTTTTACACCTTCAGAGGCAGTTTCTTGGAAATGAAAAAAAAACCTTCAATCACATTTTCATGGAAAGAGCGTAATTACTCTGACTGAATTGAGAGCATGAGCTTAATGGACAGACCATCCAGTGCAGCACTGATGCATAATGGGATATAATAATCTGTCATAGAGGAGGAGAGATTTGAACACCAAGTCAAGTTTTAAGTAGGTTCCTGCACAACTGTTGACAACACACACATATGTGACTTCATTCTGTGTATCTGGGCTTCAATACATGAGCATATGCAAATCTTCTAAAAATTACATTGGTCACTTTAAAAGTAGTTTTCAGCTCATGAATTGTCACTGAGGCATGAAGTATCTTTGTTATATTAGCATGCATAATGGGATGGCATGTTTTGTGGGATCCCCTTTTAGTCAGAATAAACAAATAAATAGATATAAAATTAATTAAAGGCATCCTGAGATTAAATATATTAAATATAAAGTAACGAGTTAACATTAAAAAAATGATAAATAAATGTTTACACATATTTCACTTATAAAGCAACCTCAGAACATTTTCATATCATAATGCTACAGATATTTATCCCTGGTAAGGTCGCATCTATTTCCCCTTTTATTCTTTTTAATTTCTATCATGTATAGTCATCTGGAAGGCTGTCGGTACCTAGACTTGGGTGGAGACTTATCCAACCTTTCTGATACTGTTGCTGTGACTGACTGACTCCTACAAAAAATACCCCCCCTTTATTCCACTGAAGAGTGATAAGCTTGGAATGAAATAAAACAAACTCACCTGTGACTAGTATAAACATTTATTATTCATTTAACTACATCAACTCATCCATATATTATTATACTGTAGGAAAATGCTGATTCTGTAAGGACATGTGCTATAGATCACTTTAACTGCTGTTCACATACTGTGGGTCTGTCTCTTGCTGTCATGTCTGCATTAAGCTGTGAAGAACATTTACGTAAAAGTGACCTTCTGTCTGCATGACAGAACGATGCAGCTTAGCAGACTGACAAAGCTAATAATATTACGCATCGCACATCTGAAGAAACCATCCAGTTACAACCAGGCAGTTTAATATTCAGTTAACAATATGCATATGGGTTTTATATGATGATGTGCAAGAGAAAAATAAGCAACAAGCAAAATAACCATTCAGTGTAATGGCTTAGCACTTCCTCTTGTATTATTATCCAACCCATAGACTCAGAAAGCACAAACCCGAGAAGCCTACCATATAGTCATAAGTATACACATGGTCCCTGATCTCTGCTGTTCTGTATTTTTGTTCTTTGTCATTTGTTGGGATGGATTTGATCACATATGTAAAATATTGAATCCTAATCTGTAGTGTATTTTGTAATAGCAGATATATGAGACTGTTCAAAGACTGACATAAATGTTATAGATAAATAAAACCGGATACTCCTGAATTATAAGGAGGGAATGGTCTGAAACCCTTGTGTGAGGATTAGGCTTTAGAATGTGCACCTTCAGCCAGACTGAGGGAAATTGACACATGAGATGAAGGGGGGTGTTCAGGGTCATTTGCTGCAAAGAGAGCTTTGCTTTGCATGACTGCTGCAACTTTGATGTCTTGGAGAGTTGAAAGAGCAGCGATGTTAGAATTAGCACGTCTGTGTCTGTCGGAGACTGTCAGCACGGTGGAGCAGCAGATGGAGCAGCGAAGGATAATTAGAGGAGGACAAACTCCATGAGTCGTCTAAACAGGCGGAGTAGCCTGCTGGCTACAGAGAGGACCTTGGATTTACAGACAACAAAGAGCGGCGGTGTTCTGGGTGATTTTTAGAAGATTGTCTATTGTTTATTGATGATGTTTAAAGCTTTCTGTCATCTCCACTATGCATTATAATGGAGTTATTTGAGGGTCAAGCTAATTTGAGTGACCTACTGTATAGTTAATGTTCAGAGATAGACACAGTAGCTGTACACACAGCATAGTCAAATGAAACTAGAACTTGTTGGTTTATCAGGAAAATAGCAGCTAGGGAGCATTTGTGATTTGATATATTGATTTGAGAGAAATATCAGTCCATACTGTAGCAGAGACACTCAGAAAAAAAAGAAATTTAAAAGAAAAATGAGGATGAAAATGATAAGACGTTGATTAAATGATGTTATTCTCCTTGTCTAGTCTAACTAATTAACATTAGAGATGCTCCATCTTATATTCATCTTATACATGCAAACATTGCAGCAATGTGATCACTAAAAGAGTTTAGAGGGTGCTTCATGTGTGACTGATATAAGAGGCAGGATGTTACTGCAGCCAACAACACTTATTATGCACAAGGGTTGCAGTCCAGCTTCATGTAATTCCTCAGACTTTCTTGGTCAAATATTCCACCAAGCAAGGGTTCCAGTGGGCTTTTAACGTACAACTTCCAGTTAATGAGTTCAAATGTGATGATCCACTGTAAATCCAAATCATAATGTCCTGAGATTCAAAATGTTTAAGATTCAAGGGTTATTTGTCACATGTTTATGCTACAATATCCAGCGAAATGTCTCTTCACAGGCTGTGCAAGAATATGAAACTCAATAGTTTAATAGACTAAATTCAACCAGGAAATGATTAAAAGATGTTAAACAAAACAAAAAAAAACAGTTGTCGTATCTGGTTGTTCCATAGTTTTGTTTGTGGATAGCTAAGAAAGCCCATGAAAATTATGTTTGCTATCCTTATCCTATATTTCTGTTTTTCAATCTGAAGAGGGGAGTTTTACAAGACACTTGTGTGTCTATTTTATAAAGTTAGGACACACCCTATTCGACTATATTGGCAGTGGGAGTTGGTCAATATACTGTAACCACTATATATATTTATTTGAAACAATGGAATATTTTTTAATATACTACTATTTTTGTCAGTTATTTGGTTTTATTTTATGAAAAATAAGGTAGTTTGATTACATTTTAGTGCTAAAATAAAAAATAAAAAATTGCAATTCCTGGATCTTGGGATTATGAGTTTAGCCATGAAAGCTATGAAACTTGAGAAATGAAACTATTTAATGGACTGGCATAAAATTTTCACATAATTTCACCTATGCTGCTCATAGATTTCTCAATATTACAGTTTTTGGGTGATGAAAATTCTTTAGAAAGGCATTGACTTTGTTTTACAGTAAACCTGACCCTCACCTTGACTTTGCATTTCAGGTTGAGACAATGAACTCTAATTAATGTTTATCATACTAATCCAAAGCCTTCCTACAAATATTCAATCACATCTTGTTTCCATGGTGCCCACAGAGTCACCAAAGGAACACTAAAACTTTCCCTTGACTCTCATTAATCAACTTTTGTGTCTGCCTGGCCACACAAAAGAGGGGAATTTTAAGCAGATCCTATAATATACATTCAGATCAAGTCATCGATCATGGCCTAATACAAGGTTGCAGGCTCAGAGGACATGTCTAATAGTGAGATCAAACTGTGGCCATTACCTGAAAAGGTTTTATTATTTTGCTATCTCAGAATCGGGCATGATGGATGAACAAGGCAAGCCAGTCATTTGCCAGACCTGAGTACAGCTGACATCTCCCTCTTTGATCTGAGCTGCCACGGACATTGTCAAAGATCTTAAGTTCCTATGATGGATGAGGGAACTTTCCCTGCTTTGTTTCTGGGACGAATAATGACTTTTTGTGTCTGTCCTCTTGTCTTGAAACATGGCTGGTGGTCAGAAGAGAAAAGCTGCTTGGCAACATAATAAATGGGTGGGAAGATGTACTGTGAAAGTACAAAGGTTTCTGCTTGCTGTTGCATACCGGAGGGCACCAACAATACATCGCAAAATTCTTAATCCTTGCTCTACTTGTCTGCCCCCAATCAGTCTTTGGAAAGTGATTCACAAAATATTCCAGAGGCTGCAAACCAGCTGTACTTCAACCATCGATATACACAGCATGGGGCTTCAAGTGTTTTTAATGCTGCTGAATAAAACTGCTTCAGGACATGTGCTTTTTAATAGCTCTTTCCACCAGGTGGTGATGTTGTTCCTAAAGTGTTGGGCAATGTTGCATTACATTACATTTTCCAAACGATTGAGGAAGGGAAAAACAATCTTCCCTTATATGCAATTTATTTGTTTGACCCTGAAGGGTTGTGTGTTTACTGAGGTGTTAATTATCAGCAAGCATCAGAGTAAAGGGGTAAGCACGCTGACTTTATGAGCACGGTTTTTGATGGGGAATGGTGTGTATAAAGTGTGCTCGTTTTGTATCTTTGCTCTCGGCTACAGGGCTAAAATCCACCACAGACTCTGTGCCCTGCTGATCCCACTGATGCCAAGCTTGATGTCAAAAAGGCAGATAAAACAGCTGCCGCGGAGCTTATTGGATAAAAACATAAAGAGAAAAAAATCGGAAACAAATTCTTGATCTAATTCAATAAAGTTTGTTTGAGGAAAGTTTTCACAAGTTTCAGGTAAATGATGCTGATAAAGTGTTGATGCAGCAGCCGTGAACATTCTGATCTGCTTTGGCTCATTTTATTTGATGTTTTTAAGGCACACATCAAAGGGTATTCTCCAGCCTGAACGGCTTGCCAAAGATTAAAGGGGGACTCTTTAAAAAACCTTTTTGGGGGTTTTGCAATAATCTTATTTTAAACCTATACATGTACAGCCATATTTATATCATGGTAAGCATTTGTAATTTGTAAACATTCTTGGCTTTAGAACATACAAATGTTAGCACTGCGACTCCCTAGAATGATCTATAATTGGTAAAATTATAGATCCTTATAAACTTTTCTTTTACTGCAAAGGTAAAATCTTAATTATCATCTATTTACTTTGTAGTCAATGTATAGATACATTCTGATGATTTACAAATAGAAACAACTATTTTTTAAAAATTATTACAAAATTATGTCTCACTTTTAATAAACCTACATTGACCTGTAAAGGCACAATGGGCCAAAAACTATCTTCCTTTAACCCTAAAATACTATTAATATTACACGACCAGTTAAACGATTTGACACATTTTCCCATTAAATCTTATAAGTGTGTCCAAATTTTTTACTTGTATTGTATATTTGATATATACAGTGTCTGGAACCTATTGCTTTCCAATGTGGTTTACAATCTGATACTTCACTTCTGCCCCCTGGATGCCGGTTGTACCACAATAGGTCTAAGTAAACCAATGGTTGGCAACTGACCTGCAGGCCAAAATAGGCCCATCACCAAAAAAACCCAAACATCTCGCCTGCCAAATCATATTGATAAAAAATAATCTGATTACAAGAGTTATTTGTCTTGCAAAGAGACATGGTGCTGTTTACAGCGCTGCGTTAAAAGAGCAGGGTCGCCCCCTTAAAGGTCAAGAGATGGTGGAGAGAGACACACAGCACGTCAGTCGGTCTGACACACAGCGCAGATCTAAGTCAGAGCGGGGGGAGCGTTGGAGCAAAGAAAGTTAGCTGAGAGAAACTGTTACGCTGTGAGTGTTTTTGCTCCAAGCTTTAGCAATACAGAGCAGCTTTCCTGGGTACAGCAGTGTTCTCTCTGCAGGAGCGGTCACCCCTGCTTACACAGCATAAAAAATGTTAAAGGCGCTGTTTACAGAAACCAATTTTCTTTTCCTTTGAAGCTTATTTATCATTTACTACTTACTACTGCATTCACCAGTCAGCTGGCATCATTCATGCGTCTTCTGCACCACTTAGTCCAATTCAGAGTTGTGGGAGGCTGGAGCCTTTCTCAGCAACTAGAAGGTGAGAGGCCAGGCACACCATGGACAGGTCTAGCTACAATCAAGCAAAATTAAGTCTTTTTTAAATGTATTTATATATATATTAGCAATTATTTCAGAGAACAAGAAAAGAGCTTAATGAAACACAATGCTGGATGTCTATATGTCAGTGCTATAAAATTATCAGAAAAAATTAAAGCAATAAGACGGGAGATTGGATCGAAGATAAGATTTGATGCAGTCTGTTAGTATCTTTAGCTAGGCTATTTTTTATTAAGTGGCTTATATGAATCAATGTATGACAGTCAGATTGTCTGTGAAGGGCCCTGAAATGACATTGTCGTGAATTGGCGCCATACATTTGTATGAACTGATCTATGTAAACAGACATCAACAGGATAGAAATTCATTGTTGATTTTCTGTCTGATTTGCTAGTTATAAAAAACCACCTTGGCCTTTCTAGTACTAAACATAAAAGTGTCTTCCTCCTCTCTTTCACAACATTATTCATCTATGCTGTAGCATCCATTGCAAGTTAATACAGCCAATATCTACTTTTATTACTGAGGACTTGAAACCACTGATACTGTTGTCATTGAGTCATTTGTGACGTGAGACCCAAAAAGTTTTGGACTGACCTCTCCCGTCCAAGGCTGTATGAAACCCGCCTGATCCAAGATTCGTGTTGGGTTCCACAGGACTCTACTGTGGTTTACTTTTCAATTTCTCTGTTTTACCCTCTTACTCTTTTAAGCAAGTCAGATATTGAGGTAAAAGGTGTAATAACAATTTTGTTATCCAGGCACAGTATGACATTATGGAATGACATCACGGCACACATCACAACTTGAATGACAACAGGGTGTGACATCACAACATAGCATCACAGGTGACATCCCTGCATGACATCAGGGAATGACATCATATTATGACATCAGAGCATGAAAATGCAGAATGAAATTCTTATATCTTTTTATTTGATGCAGGAGAGGATAAAAAGAGATCGTTCCTGACACAGTAAAAACTGACTTTCAGCAGGTTCCTGCTCTGCCCTTCTACATGAATCTGATCTGATTATTTATTGCATTAATAAGCAGGTTCAACAAATTCATGATATTTTATAGTTAACTGGCTTACCTAATCTTGTGAAAAGAGCTAGGTTTTACAACTCTGAATATTAGGGGTTCCTTTTTTTACTTACAAGCAGAATGATTATCTGGCTGCTCTTTTGTGAAGAGCAAGTTTACTTTATCAAGTAGAGCTTTATACTGTATTTATAAAGTCCCTCTTGAAAAAATTTTATCTTTATTTTTTACTTGCATCTTATTGCTGGACCCGACCAAAAAGTACAGAAACAGAAAAAGGAGAACAGAGGAGAAAAGGAAAAACAGACAACACACTGCTAAAGTACACACAACTGAGAACATCCCAGGGAGGCAAAAGGTAGATAAACCTATAGTAAACTAAAAAGAAAACAATAACAATAATAATAATTGTATTTAAAGACAACAAAACTATGTATCTCAACTGAAACTCAGCCAGTTAGGAACACACACAAAGAAACATATCTGGGAGTATCCATTGGTGGACACGGATAAATGACAACACAGGGACTGTGTCAACATGCCGAATATATGGAGTGGAGACGTTAAAGGAAGAGGGATTATGCAGAGTGATCATGCAGGAACAGTAACACCATGAGTGGAAGAAAATCAGACACAGGCCAGCAGCCCCCTTAGAGCCAGGCGACAGCAGCTCCCCTGGACCACCATGTGTTTATTTTATTAAAATGAATGTGATGCAGGTGTGGGCTATTATTGAAGCATTTTTTTAAAATTCCGTCTTATTTTCTTTGGTGCAACTTTGGCTGTTTTTAACATCTTTTTTTCAACATTTAGCATCCCCTCTTCTGAGGTTATCTTTTTTCCTCTCAGTAAAGGTCAAATAGAACAGGTCTTGACTCTTCAGAAAGAGACTACTACTGCTAACACAAATGTTTGTTTTTTCATTTTCGAGAACTACTTTATTAGTCATGAGTTGAAGCTTTTACATGCACTGCTCGCTTGTTTTAGTTAAAAATACGCAGTTGTGTTACCCTTTACCAACTTTGCACCAGATAAATAACACCCATCAATCAATAGGATAGTCCCCTGATTGTGAGGAATTTTAGGATTAAATAACATGTAAATGGAGTTAAAAAGATCCTCCTAGTTCATCAAGGTAAACTTGAATTAATTACCTATGTAAACATGTTTATTCAATCAGACTGGCTCAAACTGATTGTCTGTGAAGCTCCCTGAGATGACATTGTTGTGTATTGGTGCCATACAAATAAAGCTAATTTGAATTGAATGTATTTATCCTGAGATGTTGATCTTTCTAACATGTAAGTCTATGGGGACCACTGTAACTTGGACGGGGGGTAAACCACAATTTTTGGCCCTTTCACAGGTTTCATACTTCAAGCCGCTTGCTTGTCATCCTCTGGTGTCATGCTGCAGTGTGACAAGTAGTGATGTCATGTAGTGTGACATGAAGTGCAATGAATGTTGTTTACATTACAGAACTCTTATTTGGTTGTAAGGTTAAGCTATAATTGGTTAACATATGTTAGTTCTGTTTATTTCATTTCTAACTTTATAGGCCTAAAACCCCTTTAGGCTCCTGATCAAGTAGGTTTTCATTGACATTATCCAAAACAACATCCTCAGCATTACTTAACCATAGGCTAAATAAGGAATGCAAATTAAATTTCTTATATATCCTGGAAGACATGATTAACAAAAAAAGCCTTCTTTTAAAATGTATGCGCTGTGCAGCCGCTCGCTGTTAGTAGCACAGGTCACATAACCCCAGGGTGGTTTATGTGCTGATTGTCAATGATGCTACAAATGTAGCTACAAAGAACAATTACATTTTCAGATTCTCAAAGACCCCTGAAAAGTCATAGACTTTGTTTCCTTTCATGTTGTGCTTTTCTGCTGATTTATCTTTCTGGTTAGTCATGTAGGCCTCCAATAAAACCACCTACCCACGACAATAGAACTCCCGCATAGAAATGAGAAAAGCAGGATCTTTGATAGCTGAGTAGCTCTGGAAATGGGTCAACATGAATGTGATGTGGCAGGAAGCTTTGGACCAGCCAGCCTCTTTTCATCATTATTGTAGCAAAAAAAAAGAAATGTTAGTTTAGATGATCTGTCAACACAGCCAAGAAAAGAATCCTTAATCCCCTTTCAACAAGTTCAACACTTCATTTATCTTTGAGTGAAAGATTTGTCATTGAGTTTCAAGAGGTGAATGTCAAAAATTTGACACAAAAAACACTGTTTTGTGAAAGTAACCTGCAGAGCTAGGGTACAAGCATATGTGCAAAAGTTTAAATGCCTATCCATAGTACAATACCATCACAAAGATCTACCAAATTCATTTTTCAGCAGGATAATTGACCCAAACAAGCAACAACAGATATACAACAAAAGTGGATGGTCTCTGACCCCTGTTCCCATGTTGACAAAGTAGAGCCTCCCTGTGTGAAACACTCACCTCAGCTATGGCCACAACACAAGTAAAGCATCAGGGAGGCAGTTTCCAGCAAAATACAAAACACATGTTGTTTTCATATGAGCACCAATTCACTTTTCACCTTTTTTTTTACAGCATGTAGACAATATGTCAGACATTAAAAATATTGTTGATCTGTTTTGAGGATAACTGACAATGATAATGAATTATTTTAAGCTAACTTTGGCAATTGAAAGTGATTACTCTGAAGTTACAATTGGACAGCTTTAATGTCCTTACTTTTTGAATAATACTGTATTGAGCACATACTACAAAAATAAGTTTTTCTGAAAGTATAGCAAGCTGTGCAGGCAGCTGTATGCTTTAGTAGCAATGAAGCAGAGTGTTTGCAAGTTTGAATACAAACATGCAGCAAAAATATATCAGATTAGCGAAGCACACATAGGTGTAAAAGATGATGCTTACACAGCAGGAGAACAAAAGCATGATTGAAAAGCAATTTCAGGTAGCTCTTTGTAATGTTATTACTACATGGCAGTTAAAAGCCCATTGTACGTGACTTGTAAGTGTAACCAAGCTAATCATTTCTTTGTAACAATGAAATATAACACAAATAAGGCCTCCTCGAGCTTATGTTGTAGTAATGTGATACTATAATATGGTAAATGACCATATGCCACATATAAATTCCTCATTTTCTGGTAAAGAAACACATGAAAAGTACAGTACTTTAACGAGATTCTGCATTAATTGAAATCATTGTTGGAGTTCAGTGGCGCATGTATGGTGCATGTATGGATTTCCTCAGTCCACTCCTGTGTCTTATCCAGCTCAAACTAATTCAGCATGAGGCCGGATAATCAAAACTTATCCAGATATATCCTATAAGTGATGTGAATAGTTCCTCCTGTGACTGCATGTTTTGGCTATGCTCCAATTTTTTTACATTTTCAAAGCGAGACTTGACTTTTTTCCCTCCTAAATGCCAAATATCTCATTCTCCCAGGTTGGAAACACATGAAAGCTTGCTCTTACAACATAAACCATCTGAGGAATCGTAATGAGTAGCCTGCACCTTGCAAGAAAAAGACAAGGGGAAAAAACGTCAATCTTTCTGGAACCTACTCACCTCACTGTTCTTTTCTTTTTGCTGCAGCCAGCTCACCCATCTGCAAATAAGCACAGAGGATGATCCACAATATTTGCCACTCTCATTTCTTATTGAGCTATTTGTGCATATTTTACTAATGAATATTTATTTCTATTTGTTTTTTTGTTTTTGGCATATGAACATAAAAAATGAAGAAAATGACTATACATACAAATATTGTGTTCTACATTATTTGTCATATTTATAAGTAACAATAAAACAACAGTTTGAGCAAATGAAAATATCTGTATTTTATTTTAATCAAGATTATATTTGAGAAGTGTAAATACGTCTAATTGTTGTTTGTTTTGAAATCATGTAGCTTTCTGCACCCCAGCTGAGCTATTCTGTAGCAGGAATGTGTTTTTATTCCTAAAAAAGACATGGATAATTGCGATAAAGTTCTTTAAAACTTACGTAAATTGAGAGTTTGTAAACTTACAAAAACAGTAGAATTACATTTATCTATTTATTAGGCCCAAGGAGTTTGAACATATCAGAAAACGTGCGACGTCAAAATATTAACTTTTCTTATTGGGCTATAAGCAAATAAGTGGTCTCTCTTAATCCATCAAGTGCAGTATTTTAGTCCTCTGTTAACAACAATAGCGATTAAAGGGTAAATCCCAGAGCTGCGTCATGCACCTTGTTGTGGTTTTGTACCTGCTGAGCTCCCAACCTGTTTTGTTTACGTCTTTCCTCTGACACGTGGGAACGGGGAAGGGAGGGAGGTGAGGAGTGTGCGGGGAGGGAGGGGAGCGGATTAGCGCTGCATCGGTGTCCGAGGCATAGGTCCAAACACAACGGCGATTGAGGGAGACCGGTGCAGGGCAGAAACCTATTTTCACCTCCTTGTCCTCTCCGGTCGGCGTCAGCATCTCTCCGAGCTCTTTCTCCAGCCTCTCCCCGACGTTCAAGCATGTCTCTGTCCGGTTCGCAGACGCCAGAGGACGGACTCTACGGTGAGTGATGCTAGTAAACAGATCAGGCCGTTGTTTTGATGCTCCATCATACTATTTGGCTTTTGTAGATTTGGCCAATGTGGTTTTATTTTGCTCAAATGAAACAGCCAGAAAATCAGTTTTTGAATGCACAGATTGATTAGCCAAACTCTTATTTCAAGGTGTAAACATCAACAATCTGAGTGTGTTTTCTGCTCTGATAGGAACATTTCAATCTGTGCTTGTTTTCTGTGGAGACGTGATGCTAACAGCCTGCCACACTGAGAGCAGCTGCCTCAGACACAAGAAGCACAGTCACAGTTTTACAGTTGTCATTGTTGTTGCCACTGACACTGTCATTATATAAACGGATTCCCTGACTCACCTGTTTGTATCTCTGTAAGCCATTTAAGCTCTGGAGATTTTCTAACACTTATAGCTCCACTGCTCTGGCTGCACATTGCTTGGCAGAGAGGATGCTGGGTAAACATGTGGATCAATGTGATAGAGAGGCAGACACAGATGGACTTTTTGAAAATATTGAAGGGTTAGGGGGGATGGGTGTTGTATGAGCCAATATTTACCTTATTAAAATACAAGTCTGTTTATAAATCATTACTCCATCAATTTCAGACTCATGAACAGCATCATCTTGAGCAGGTTCACATTTTGGGTAGTTTTACCAAGACAACTTTAGGTTTATAGTTTATAACAATAAACTTGTCAGTGCTGTCAGGTAATGGAGACAGTTTCAGGACTAGGTTTAATGGTTTGTCTTACATACCTCTGCTATATAACCAAAGGCAGCATTTTTGGTTAACCTGATGAAAGAGCATGTTTTAGGCTGAATAATCATTTCAAAGCAACTTTTGGTACCTAAATCAAAAGTTCAGTGACTGAAAAAGACTCAAATGGGCTAAAACCAGTCTACCAAGTAACCAAAAATCAGTGGTACCAAATCTTATTCCATTGTTGCATCTCCTACCTCTCAGTATATACTCTGTAAGTCATGCATAATGCAGCATTTAGAAAACTAAAAGGAAAATGTTATAGATTTGTTTGTTTTATTTATTTGTATCTTATTCTTAACATCTCAGTTTAAAGCCTCCTTATTTTTCAATCTAAGTATTTCCACTGAGAGTTTTTAAAAACTCTTATTAGAGATGTAACTAATCATGTATGGCACCAAGAAACATATTTGTAAACCTTAAATCTGGCAGATCTGGCAATCTCCCAGAACAATGAGACTCCACCTCTCTCCCTGATCATTTTTAAACAGGCATTCATAACCTGGCAAAGCTAAAAGGGATCTGTTATGTTGCAGTTCATTGAGTCTTCCAGCATCCAGGTCTTGTCCACATTACATAAAGCTGATTTGGCAGCAGCACAGATGAATGTGTCCAGGATTGCACCATAGAAACTGATTTAATGCTGCAGAATGGTGACAGATAAGTCAGTCAGCAACGCACTTGTTATGTCATAACTCCCCTCTGTAGAAAAATAACTAGGGCAATGGCACAGTTCGCTTCACCCTCCCACCCTCCTCCAGCTCAGTGCCCACTCTTGCTTTTACCCCCTCTGCTGCTGTTTTTGTGATTACACAGTGTCATAAACTTGGATAAATTGAAGATTAGCGAGATCAGATGGGAAGGATGCTTTACTAGGCAGATGAGGTGAGGTATTTTGAAAATGCAAACGATGTCAGAGAGAAACAGCGTGGTGAGAGAAAAAAGAGGAGGAAGGGAGAGGTTGAATGGCTAATCTGAAACAGAAATAAGATCTTACATAAGCAAACATGTTGTCAGCCTGAGTTAGTCCTGCCCTACTGTTTCAGCTGTGGGCCTGTGCACGTCATACACACTGCCGTGCATGTGCAAATCTCTTCCTGTACCCAGTGAGCCTCTGAGTCCACTCATTCATACAGTGCACTGTGGATTTTTTTCAGAAGTCATTGACAGAAAAGCACAGACACTTTTAATGTGTTTGGCTTTTATCGTTTGCAGGACTGTGTTATCATGCGTGTCTCACAGCCAAAGCCCATCCTGCCGCATCTACAGGTCATCTAGTGTCAAGTCAGGACATCTGTGGTGTTTGTTTATGAGTCACCATATGGGCAAGGCAGCACACAACCGTCCATTCAGTTTCCTTTCCTGAGGCATGTTAGACAGAATTTCCACAGAATTTCTCTTTTCTTCAAAACTGAATGGCTTTCTATAATTTCTCCAAGTTAGGTCAGGGAGGGCTGGTTGGGTGTTAAGTTAGTTGCAATGTGCAACTTGAACCATTCAATGTCACAATATGCGATATGCTCCAACTTTACCAAAATAAACAGCATTTGCTTATTCGGATAAATGTCCTACAGACAAAATAAAAAACAATAAATTCCTAAATCTATATTTGCAAAACAAAATTTTCTGACATTGGTCAGTTAGAATGTCAAATAAAAACTAAATGCATTTAAATATGGTGTATTTTTATCAGAGGTTTTTTTGACCTCACACCAAACATTCAACATTAGAGTTAAATCATTTTTAATTGACCCACAACAACAGGTGTTAGAATAACAAGAAAAAAATTATTCAATTTGTTGACTGATTGCAATATGGAAAGGTGACTTAATGAAAATCTGATTTCATTTAATGTCTTTATTGTTATGAAATAAATAAAAAGTTAATCAATATGGTGACTATGTTCTAATGTTTGTTCCATTCTGCCCTGTTTTTTTATTCAGATTTCGTTTGTTTACATTTACAAATACATTATTTATACATTATGTATTTATTACAAATACAAAATAGTTGAGTTAAACATAAGGAAACAGCACAAAAACTTAAACATACATTTATGTATGTTTCATTGAAAATAGTCTCATTCAATACATTCTTTTGAAGATATATATATCTTCATATTTTACAGTAAACAAATCTGCTGTTTGTTCTGATTTTGAAGCATTAACTTGGTTTATTGATTGATAGAATTATATATATACTACTTATCTAAATATAATTCTCATGCAGTATTTGGCTAAGTTTACTTGTCTGAATTCTGTCTTCTTCTGAACTGTCATTACCACTACTGTTATTATATTTATTATTGGGACGCATAATGAAGCTGTCACACGTGTCACTGGAAATGCATTGGGCAAATTTTCTTTATCAAACATACAGTAGCTTTTCCTTCATTTTCACAAGATGAAAACAAGAAAATGTGCTTTGTAATGTTCAGCTAATCACGCCTTTAGAAGATCAATACAAAAGCTAATTTATCATCATTACTGGAAAACCATCTCCAAAATGGTCTGAATTAATGGTAATCGTTCAAGAAATCTGACTCAGAATAAGCAATCGGCTGTCTTGCATTTGTTTACTATCCTCATCATGACTCCGTTTGGCCTATTATTAGTCTAATATACAGCGCACACTGCCAGATTTTGGCCTCCCTGTTGTATTCCTGAAGATCCCAACAGAATCTGCAGCTTGTGTTGTCTCCTCATCAGGCTCCTGGGTGGAGCTGGAGGAGCTGATTGCAGCTGTGAGCCGCAGGGAGAGTCTAACAGGCCCACAGGACAGCATCTCCACCGCCTTGCAGGGAGAGCTGGAGAGGATCCTTCTGGAGGCACAGCTCGAGTGTGAGAGGAGTAGAGACAGGTGAGGATGCAATAGGTGGTTTAGACAACATTTGCACAGTTGTGAAGTTTATTATGTGCTCAGCGGATCTTTCCTTGTTTTATCACAACATGTCTTCCTTTCCTGAATCCTTCTTTTGTTCTTTGTTGTCCACAGTCCTCCACAGGTGCTGACTCCACAGTCCACTGGTTCTCCAAAACCCAGCAGTGAGCAGGACAGTGACTGTGTCCCCATCCAGGTATTCATTTACTTCATCTTTTCCATCCCAGACCCCACCCTATTTTTTTTTATATTTGAAATGCTTCCAACCACGATACATTGTGGAACAAATTGTAAATAGAGCTTTATGTTCCTCAAGTCCAACAGGTTCAGGCAAATCTGACACTCATGAGGCTGTTGTTTACTTTGAAATGTACTTTCATGTTAGTGGAGATGATTTTTTTTATTATTCACCAAATAATGGGACTTTTTAAGATGGAAATGTAAACAAAAAAGACACATGATGTTAAGAAGTTGTTTCTGGCTACATTGTCCTTGATTTGCATTCAGAACGTTATTGATAAAAGGTGACCGGAAGTGATGAAAATGAAAATTACAAGGCCCTTCAATAAGTGTCTTTTTTTTTTTTTTTCAATTAGTGTCTAAAAAATCATTATACATTAACTTCAGATGGTCGAAGAGGATATGGTAAACGTTAGGGGGAAAGAGAAAAATATCAAATTGTGTGCAAACATTTAAAAGATACGATTGGCTTGCATGACTCTTTTGATAAAATATCTCAGATATTTCCAAGCTGGAAAGTAATTCTTGAAGCTCTCTCCATTTTCTCGAAGTTTGTTTGCTGTTTGCAGAACAATGTTTTTGGACACCCGTTGTAATGATGAGACCAAGGTACACGGACCGACCAAAGCAAAGTAACTGTTGTGGGAGGGACTGATTTCAAGGAACATTCATGGACATGCGACCATATTTTACTACAGTGTGTATCTGCCTGGACTAAGGCAAAGCTGGTAGAGAAATTAGACCACAGATCACTTTTGTATGTTGCAGGAGGAAGCTGAGCGGCGAGTGGATACTGACTGGGTGTGGGACTGGTCCAGTAGACCCGAAAACATGCCACCAAAGTAAGAAAAATTGTATTTCTGTCTTCCGCCCAGGTCACCAAATAATTTTGAATTCCTTAACACTTTAATTTTAAAACTAAGAAAAAAATGTTTCATTCAATTTCATTCCTTTGAGACACTTATATTCAGATATATTTAAAAAATGGTTGTGATAACAGTTTGTAATATAGTAACAATGTTTAATCGTCAAAATTTGAAACAGTGGGATGATAAAGAATTGATTTTGGTATTACATGCTAAAATCAAGTGGTAGAGAAAGCTCAGGCAGGTTTACTTCAGCAAATTTATAATACAATTCATTAAATTCACTGAAAAAACTGTACAGAGGCCAGTTAAAGACTAATGATGAATATCAAAAACATGCAAACACATGGAAAGGAGTATTGAATCACAGGTGACTTGACGTCAACATTGTAGCCTCCTTCAAAAAATTTATCTGAAAATTAATATTTGTTTGGTTTGCTTTTATCAGTTATAGTTGAAAATGCAAGCTAGGTTTATTCAGAAATGATCACAAAACATTGAAAGCATGCATTGTCTGGTGTGAGGATTTGGTTTAACTTCAACAGCATGTTGTGTTTTTAAGTTTTCTTCCCAGATTTTACCTTTGAAGAACATGAATCTCTTTCATTTTTATTTACACAGCCGCACTTGACATTTAATCTCCCGCACTGAAATAAGTCTATTTGACAGGTAGCGCTTCTCACTGGTCTCAGCCTGTCAGTATCTTTCCTCCACTCTCAGTCCCTCTCTGGCGCTCTCATTATCTCCGTCTATTTTCTTCCCCTTTCAGTCTTCCTTCATCAAGCATCTTTTATCTCTGACTTGTGGCTTCTTTTCTCTGCAGAGAGTTTGTATTTCAGCACCCGAAGCAGCAGAGCTCCCTCAGTGTTCGGAAGACAGAGGTGATGAAGAGAGGAATCTTCTCCTCTGATGTTCTCCTCATCCTAGTTCCCTCGTTGCTGGCTTCACACTTGCTCACACTTGGAGTCGGGTGAGACGTGGACATAAATGCACCTTTTGTTATTGTAATTTCATTGCATTTAATATTATAGAACCATGGCCAATGATAATGGTGGCAGATAGATTCAATGTGTGTGCAAATATTCTATCCTGTAGCATTAATCCACAGTTTGGTTTCTGTATTGATCATCTAAAATACAAATTCTTTGTTTTGGGGCCATTTTCCTCCCTGTGTGGCACAGTAATCTCCAATCAGTAACACAGAGGAGGCTAACATCTTGGTTATTGTTGCTCAGGTGGTGGAGGACTTGTCCCACAATTACACGGTTGGCTGTTTTCGGCTCTCTATGATTGCCAGATTATGTTCAGGCTCAGTAGAGATTTATTTTAACAGCGAGTACTTCATTCAGAATAACAAAGGGCATTATGTCTGCAAAAAGAAAACAGAATTTCTTGTTGCACTTGGTGAAATTGTTAGTCAGTGCAGCTTTGAGATCTGCAACGCTATCGCATAGATGCATTATGTTTGGGCAATAGACCTTCAAATTAAGAAATTTGAATGAATGGATGAGATTGATGTAATTCATGTTAGATCTGTCTGCAGTAACAGTTTTGGTTTCAGTAAACTTCCCTAAATCCATTAAAAAAACAGATTCATTATCCATACTATTAATTAACAATGTTGTTCATTCTTCAGCTGTTTTTAAGCTGAGGCTGTTTACATAAGATTTAGCATGCATTAGCTACCTTCATTATTCATATTGAGCAGGTTGTCTTTAAGAATTATTTAGTCTTGAGTACATCTCATGTCTCAAATAAAGATATGTTTATCCAGTTAGGTTGTAATGTTTCTGTAGCCTGGTGCACTTGATCAAATAACATTATGTCTAAATAAATAAATAAATTTGTAAACCTACTGAGGATAGATTTCAGTCCAGAGTCTAGAGTTGGTAGTTGGCTTGTGCTGCAAATTAATAAATTTTCAACCAAAATTTTAACAAGGCTTTTATCAAAACATCCTAACAAACATTTTCACATACTACAGGATTGCTCGATTTTAAACTTTAATGTTGAAGATTTTTAAAAATAGTCTACCTTTTGAAAAAAAAAGAAGCCTGAAGTTCTCTTATTTATACCCCTGCTTATGAACTAAAGGCAAAATGCACATCTTCGAATAAAAGTTAATTCTGAACATTATAACAAACTTGCTACGAAAAAGTTAGCAACGTTAGCCCTGCTGGTGAAATGTGGTGGAAATCTTCTCTTTACTACAATTTTACTGGAAGTTTATCACTTCGAAGAAGGTGGCAAACTTCAACATTTTTTTCTCTCTTTTTTTCCCCAGGATCTACATAGGAAAGCGATTGGCTGCTTCTACAACTAGTACACTGTGACTTTGACTGCTGGCCGGTTCTCATATTCGCTGATCGTTTGGCCAATTAGGTCACAGTCCGTCCTCTCTCCCACACTAATCTTCACACTTCCTTTGTCATGGGGCAGCCATACTGTAGGAGCCTGCCTGTCTGTACCTTTGTCTTTCTGTTCTTCTGTCTATCCAACAGTACTCTGTCTTTTCTGTCAGCCTTTTTGTCAGTTTGCACGTGTTATGGCCCAGGGGAGCGGCTGGATGGCGACCAATGAGTCAGACTGAGGTCACTATTACTCTCCCGCAGAGTAACACTGATCTCAACCAGCTATAGCATAATCAGAGGGAAGAGATTGCCCAGATAGGGTAAGAGAAAGGAGACAAAGAGAACAATAAATCATTTTTGATAAGAGGAGATGAAAAAGGTTTGTTGGGAACAGAGTGTTCGGGTGAAATGAGAGAGATAATACGTGGTAGCCATTCTCCCAACCTTTGACAATGCAAGATATCTGTCATTTTATCAAAAGTAATGATTCTTTGTATAACTAAGCTGCTAAAAATGGTTCTTGGGCTTTTGTCCACCCTGATTGTGAATGTAATGTACAGTAGACTTTTAGTTGGTTGAGTGATTGTAGGAATGGTTCTGGTTGTGCTTTTTTTGTCCCATAAACCAATTAAATATTTGACCTCCAACAAACACAATCATGATCCCATTAAACGTCACTCCTCAAAACCTTAATCTGCCTCTGGGGTTTTTCTTTGTTCTTCTCCTCCACAATCATCATAGGCATGTATTGGTTGCGCATATGTTTATCTCCTTAATAAATGCAGGGAAAGTTGAGCATTTTCAGCCAAGAGAGCATAAAGATTTGCTGAGATAAGTGTTGGCTTCTATACAATTTGTATTTTTAGTTCTGTGGTTTTGGTCGTCTGGAGATTATTTGAAGGGAGTCATAGACAACAAAAGTTAGACTTTTACAACGTTTTCCGCACTTAACAACCAGTAAATGAACCACAGCATCAGCTTAAACTTTATTCCTCTTTCCATGGGTGATAAATCACTGCATATGACTGTTGATTTGTCCCGGTAAACTTTTGAACATGTGTGTGTACAGTACACACTCCACCAGTGATAACTCATGCTCTTGTCCAACTGTATTTGTAGAGAAATGCCATGACATCACACCAGCGTGGCGCTCTCCATCTGCCTTTGTCATTCGTTACCTCACATAAGACCCCCTTTTCCTTTTTTTAACAAGCTGCTGCTTGAACCCATCATGGATTTGACATTTTATTGCTTTCCCATAAACCAGAGACCCGTTTCCTCTTAACATCTCATGAAAATACTTGGCTTGGATTTGAATGCAGGGTCTGAGGAGCACACTGAGGTTTGGCTGTGCCGCCTAGGACATAAACGTGCCCATTTGTTGTCCGGCCTGACCAAGCCCAATGAGTTTATCAGCCATTACCAGAGCGTTTGATGTGAGAGTTCCTGCTGAGCTCATTAAAGCTACTTCTAGACACACTAAGCTGACGATGCAACATCGAGCCTGCACAACAACAAGCACAAAGCACCTGGTTTCCATTCGCAGACAACCATGCATAACACACTTACGTGCATGCAGTCATGTATGGCCAAAAGTGTTTGGACATCACTTTTAAATAAAAAGGAAGGAAAGGAAAGACTTTGTTAGTAAATCAAATGACACATGGGTAATTCAATTGTTATCTTTGATGTAATATAGGTTTCAACAAAATGGTGACATGGTGTTATTCAGTTTCCAGCATGCAACATTTAGGTAAGCCTGTTAGCAGTAATATAACATTTCTAACTATAAGTTAAAGAGTGAACAAATTCAGTGAATTGTGTAATTCCAAGTTTTGCAAACAACATGAGTTCAAAGAAACCTCAGCTCACCTCCGTCTTGCGCGATTATGCCAATACAGTAGCTCAAAATGGTCAACCATACAGCAGGCATAGGTATGATTTAATGGTTTCCATTTAGTATTTGTTTTTTTGCAATTTCCTGTTTGTCCCACTAAATGTCACAACTCAGATACGTGTGGAGACACACATCTGGTTCAAATAGGAAAAAAAGACACCATTTACAGAGAAAAAAATTCAACCGGGTGGCATTTCAGGTGGTGCTAAATACACGATGACAACTATATGTATATGGAGACACTAATTGAAAGGTGGTGTTTAATTACAAGGAAAATCCACACTTATCATAGCTGTTGGGGCAATTCATTCCTCTTTACATTGTAATGCTATAAAAGTGTAAGAGTAAAAATATGTATAACTGAAAACTCTACAATTTTAATGTTTGTATTAGCTTCAGTTTAAGGTTCTTTTTACGCAGAAAAATGTACATCACTTTGCTGTTGCAGCTGTTTGAGGTTAATCAGCTGAATTTTTAATGAGGCAAGTTAATTTGTTCAGCACATTCCATTTAGATGACAATTCCAGGTGCTTCACATACAAAAATGATAAAAAATTAGTGTGGCAAGTTATCAAAAAGAATTATAACAAAAAAGTAGAAACAACAAAATAAGAAAAAATAAAGAAAAAAAGATCCCCTCAGGAAAAAGAGAGATGAAAGTTTTTCATTCATCTTTACAGCATAAAAAAATTGGTAATATAATTTTTAAAACATTATAAGCATATTCATTCTCAGTTTTTCAGACATTCTCCAGAAGTTGCTTTTTTATATCTTTACTAATATACACCTCTCATCACTCTAACATTTTCACGTTCACAGCGTGATGATATCGCCAAATACAACTCATAATCGGTCTGCGCCAGTCACGTGACATTTGTTGCCGAGACGCCATTTTGAGAGGAAGAACTTCAGTGTTAGCAACCGCAACAACCAGCAAAATTTATGTGGCAAGACTGACAGAGGGCCCAGGCAGGGATTGATCCCACAACCTCCAGGGTGAAAGTCATGCACGCTTGCCAGTCAGCCAAAGGGATATCCCTGTGGCCCAGGGCGCATGATCAGTCGGAGGCACACGGTGTCAGGACCCACACACTGTCACACTTAGTTTGTTTCACTGCCCATATGGAAAAAAATAAGAAGAATGAGAAAATTCCTTGCCGGGGAAAACTTAACAAGGAAGCTAGGGACTGTTACATGTCGGACATTAACAACGTAGATCCTTATGACCTCCGTATTGGAGCTCCGACACTCCGTTACTGCCTCCTACAACATGTGTGGACATTACCAACTATCGTGTTTGGTGTCAGTGCTTATATGTTTGAAGAATTCAAAGCATAAAAGTCACTTGAAGTTCACGGTCCCTTCACATATGGCTGGGTTCAGGATTTTTTTACATACCGACCGCAGATGTGACAGTTTGCCCCTACCTGCTGATTGGGTTTATAACCAGTGGATAGGGTTAACTATTACACATTTCATGGTTTCTTTTACAAAAATATTCTTTTTCACAGACTATTAAGTTTTATATGTATAGCTTGTGCCTCCAGTAATATGACACAATGGTACCCAGCACAAAACAATTGCACATTCATAATAACAGAAAAGTCAACATGTTAAAGTCTGAATTGCGAAACTACTATGTATTGTATTTGCTGAGAAACTTTACAGTTTCTGGGGAGTCTGGGCAGTACTGGAAGCATTTCTCAAGCCGCTCTGGACTGTGTATAGGCTCTCTTAGGAACCGTTTAGGAACAGACATCCACAGGTGGGACAGGCTGTTGTAAATCATCATGATCACACACAGTTTTATCCCAATTTGCTGTTAACAGTCATGACTTCTTCAAAGCGGGGGTCCATGGTAAGATCTGCCAACCCTGTAATACAGTATCCTCCCTGAAAGAAGGGACAATGACTTGAGCACAATCTGTATGTAAGAGCAGACTTTGAGACACATGGAGATATTTGGTGGCCGTTACGTCCCCAACACAGGTCTAGGAAAGGAGGGGGCTAACATAAGGATTGGGAAGAACTAAACACACGCCAGGAGTGTGATTACCTCTGCTTTATTGAGGTTAATCGGGTCTATAAGTAAAAACACAGATGGTCAAGACTTCAGGGAGAACCAAGGCCAACATAATAAACATAAACCCCCTAACTAAAAAG
>JAVQJG010088264.1:0-16159 GCA_036024015.1 Craterocephalus amniculus | reverse complement strand
ATTTTGTCCCTACCCCCACTCCCCACACCTCTCTCTCCCCTCCTTCTTCTCTCTCTCTTCTCTCTCTCTGTCCCCTCCCGTCGAGCCAGCAATAAGATCTTGAATTAATAAAGTTTTCTCCTCAAGAGGGACTTTACACATGCAGTATAAATCCCTACTTGATAGAGTAAATTTGCCCAGCACCAAATAGCAGCCAGATAATCATTCTGCTTGCAACAATGCTGGACAAGACAGGTGTTAAAAAAAACAACTTAAGATTACATAAAGTCCCTTTAATTCTGACTTATTATTTCTATGTAAACCTGAAGGACAATACTTTAATTCAGAAAAATTTATTCATAATTAAAAACATCATGTTACCATAGCCATAGAGCCTGTTGTCTCATCCTCTAAAGAAAAGACAGTGTTGTGTAGAAGGTTGCTGTGAGACGACCGGGTCAACCTTATCACTGACCGAGGCTGGCAGGAGGTCAAAACATCCCCGGAATCCGCTTAGGAAGAGGAGGATCAGCACTTGTAAAATGACTGACACTGCTTGAAGCCTTTTTTTTCAAGATTTTTCAGGACTCAGCAAAAGAAAGCTGATCAAAAACAACTGATGAAAAGAGTTTATCATTCCCTACGTAGGTCTGAGGATTCCTGGACTCAGTCATTTTTAATCATTCTCAGTTGCACACCCTTCTGTATGTTTTTTTTTTCTTGCTACAAGCTGAGGAGGTGGAGGAGGGTTGGCTGTTTTGCAGCCCAGTGGGGAGTCCACAGGGCTGGTAAGGAATCTATCTAAAGGTGACCTCCATGTGAGTGGCAGTTTATGTCAAATGAAAAATGCCTGCAAAGGCCCCTGTGGCTACATGGAGCTTCTCCTAAAACTGTTTAAATGATGCCGTTTTCTGACTGAAAAAGGAGGTACTTCTGCTTTCAGTTTTAAATTCCTGCTTTCACCACATCATTTTTTAGTTTTTTTCTCTACCTGCCAGTCAAAACCCATCCAGGTTGACCCTTTGCCATGTCAGGAATCACATCATCCATGAACAGAGAGGCACGGCCAAAAAAAGGAAGTGAAATGAAATAAAATATAGCCTGAGCTGCTACCCAGTTACTCTGGTGAAGCAAGCTGGAAATGAGCCCTCCACATCCACAGGACTGTTATTTTTACAGTTTATTAGACATTAACAAGCAAGGCTCAAAGCTTTGGTACTCTGTCTGTGGACACAGACTAATCAGGGAGTTTAGATTTGGAACAAATTCTTTTGATTTGCACTTAACAAGGGGATCGTGTGGCTGTAACATCGGAGCTCTCCATTCTTGCACCTTTCATGTTTCACATCATTATGATTCCAACAGTTTTTATCGCACATGCTAGTTAGGTGGCCTTCGTATATTTACTCACTGTTTATCATGCATTTATTATTTTATGAAACTCAGTCTTGCTCATACTTTCCAGGAGTAATTATTTTTCACCTGACTTTCTACTTCTACGTTTTCTATACTTCCTAGTCCTCGTTACTCCTATTTCATTTTGGCCTGTCATTGTTAAAAAAAAAAACATAATAAAAAAGAACAAACACAAAAAAAAATAATCCAGATAAAAGGCACCATTCGGATGGAGAGAATTAATCTAGTAGTATATAAAATTATAGTCATTATGGCATTTAGAATGATGTTTTTTTAGGTAAAGTGTGGTAGTTTACAGTAGGTCCCTGTCCATAGGCTTTTGTTCTTAATGACATTTTTTCCTGCTTACATTACCTTTAATTTTATACTTTCAGTATTTTTAAAACCAGTACTTTAACACTTCCACTTGAATGGAGTCTTTTTAAACCCCCATTTCTCTACTTCCACCTGAGTAATGATTGAGAATACCTCTCACACTTCTGCTATATGGTTATTTGACCTCAACCAATGAATTTCCACATTGCTAACAAGCAAATCTTCCAATATCTCACATTTCTCTACCTGCAAGTGCTGGTCTCCAGTCTGGCAGAACCTTGATTTCCTTCAGTGGCCTCTCCGATGAGTCTCTCACACCACAGACAGATTAATCTGCTCCCCGGGAGGCGTTAGCCACTCAAACCAGAACCTGTAGCAGACGAGGAACTAATTAGGGGGTGACATGAGTCAACGTCCAGGCTTGGAGACACAGTTAAGTATTTGCTCCAAGTACATAAGATAGCAGTTTGTCATGTCCATCTAGTCATATGCTGAAATATTAGGAGAGATAATCTGAAAAGCACATTGAAATAAAAACATTTTATTTTATTTTTTTTTTAGATCTACACTATCCACATGTAAGAGGAAATCAGATCAAAGATGATGAGCAGTTTCAGTGTTGACTGTCAGCATACGTGTGCTTTACAAATCTAACAACTTATCTGCGGGAGTTTGGAAGTGCTGCTCAGCAGGGGTGGCATGGCTCTTGGCAATAACGCTTCAAGAAACATGTTGGAATTCATCCCTACTGCTACTAAAAGTCAAACAATCACAGTGCAGAAGGAGTGCCTCAGTCTTCCTGCAGCTAATGAAAAGTTGGCTTCTACCACCTTGGTCCCTGTCACACCCGACAAAGGCTGGCTGTGTGAGCAAATAAACTGGTAACAGCAAGATGAATGCTAAACAGTCATAATCCAGGCTGCCTTTGGTAGAAAAGTCCAAATCTTCTATCTAAACTGTACAAAAACTCTTAAACTTACACTTTTTTATCACTTCCTCAGTGTTTGTAATGGTGGTTGCAACTCAAATTGTTCCTCTTGAGTAGAAAAGCTGCTGTGAGGTGTGACCAGCAGAGCCTTTATGGGGCCCCAAGCAGAACTTGATCTTTATTTTCGCTGTGTTTGATGCAAAGTGAATGTAGTGGGTCGAACTGCAGTAGGTGCTACAGGGACCAGGAGGAAGGAGGGTAGAAATGAAGCTAAATGAAAGGATAAAGAGTATGTTTTGGTATCTAAACAAATGATTTAACTAAACCTGGGGGCTCGGGCTCAGTTCAATGCAGCACACCTGCACTTTATCAAACATCTAAACACATAAAATAATCCAAGTGGATGGAGTCAACCTCCTATGGCGCAAACCGCTCTGGAGAGTTGACAGGACTCAAGCTAATTGCTTGAATATAGATACTTGTGTTATTCCATTAATATTTTAGCTGAGTTGCACTGGCCCAGGCCTCTGAATTATTAAAGAGGTGTTGGTTAGTGTGGGAGAGACCACACTGCTTACAGAAGCAGGAATTTAGGAAAGTCAAACTCTGGCTTCCATCCACTGATTCCACATTATGAAAATGAGACAAGTGTTTTATTTCTGGTGAATAATAGACAAGCAGACTATTTTCTCACTCTTAGGCATTAACATTTCACTCAGAGGCGTTTTTTACAGCTTGGAAAGGGTGTTCATTTTATTTTGGCAGGTTTTACTGAAATTGAACAGTTTTCATGGGTCCTTAATTAAACCTTTATTACAAAGCTAAATTTAGCCGTCAGAGAAAACATTGGGAGCTTGCGGGGGGTGGGGGGCGTGTTACACAGTGACCTGGAAATCCTCATCTGAAATGTTTGCTGAGCAAACGCTGGAAGAAGTATTGCTGAAGCATAAATATGTAATGATCGTGTCTCGTGTCCACACAGGTGACTCTGCATCAGCAGGAGTCGTGCTCGGTGATATTTCAGTAATGACATTAAGGATGTGAGAAACTTTTTTTCGGATGTGGGATGACATTTCACAAAACAATCAGCCTGGAAACATGACAATATATAAAACACTATTTCCTGTGTTAGACAGTCAGACATTGTGTTCTCTGTTTAGTTTTTCATGTCAAATATTGTTTTATAAAAATGTATTTTTCTCATTTTCATTGTGCTTTTTGTGGCTGAATTTACTGTTTGTTTTATAAAACGTGATCAGAGAAAGTTTCAGTCTCAAGTGTTTCTCTTAAAGCCCCTCCAGATAGTTTTAGCACCGTTTGTGCTCTTTGGGGCCCCCAACAGTTATTGTTTAGCACCAAAGCTGTAAAATGAAATTGCTGCTGATAAACAGCCATATGTATGGATCTGAAGAGGGGGTAAACAACCAAAAATGTGAAGCAAGTTACAGCAATATTGCAGTACCTGACAATAATATTGAACCTTTTTATAATACAAAGATCAACAAGTGAGCAGAAAGGAAGAAAAATAATAATGGTCCTATGTGGCTGGAAGAAAACCAAGAAGATGTTTTTGATGCATGGTGGTGCCAAAAAGCAGCTGGAATGAGAAAAGGCTTGGTGATTGTTGATCTGTGTGTTTTTTCTACAAAGCACTGCCAATAATAAATTCCTTTATAGTGATGTATCTATTCATATACAATCATTTTATGTCATTTTAGCCGCATAATCTGACAAATGAGGCTGAATTGGAGAAATCAAGTCACAAGAGTGGCTGGGATTAAAAAGTCTTCTACCTGCAGGTTTTAAACGGCTTGGAGTCTCAAGGGTTAATAGAATGTGGTTTCTATGCTTAAATACAATGTTTGGCAGAAAAATCTACATGGTTCCAGTTCCAGCTTTGCTTTTCCCATCATGTTGTGTAAATGTTGCCTAACTTGGGGATGTGTCTCACAATTTATATAACCATGGATCGTGACAATACTACATTCTGGTAAAACTTCACTGATGATCCCAGACAAGGTGATCGCATTGTACGTTTTCACTTTCAGATCCTGTTTATATGTAATAGATAAATGCATCTGTCTCATTTTGTGGCTGTGTTTGTGTTTCAAACTACTGGATGAGGGTTATTAATCGTAATTATTCCAGGGTTAGAGATTGGAGTGTAAAGGATTATGATCAAGACCAGTGTCACATTAATGAACTCCATTTTAACAGTAATTATACAGCGTATTTCCCTGAATAAACAACCCATACGGTTGTTTTCAGAAGGAGGGTTTTATCATTATTTATACTTCATAAATTCGGTCCGTTTTTTTTATTCTCAATATAAATGTAATCTTCAAAAAAACATTTCAGTAGCAGATCTAATGTCACTACTCTGACTCTACGGGATGCTTTAAAGTTGTTCTGTCACCCCTCTTACACACTTCAAAGATCCTTTCTAGTAAAATGAGGTTCATAATTACCATTGTCATTGTGACCTTGGTCCCAATTAATACATTAATTATAAATAATTGCAGGAGCATGTTTTGAAAAAGTTAGCAAAAACAAAAGCTGCTGTTTACACCAACGACAGGACAGGTTGACTCTGAGTAACAGACCCTCCAGGTATCTTTGAGACTATGTTCATGGTATGTAAATATCTATGCATTATCAATTTTGATCTGTGCAGAACGAGGAGGAACAGTGGAAGTCAAAGACAGATGTTCCTCAGTTCTGGAGGTTTTGCTTTAGGGAGGGTGTTCAGAGGTTTCCAGTGATAATAGCATCAAACAGAAGCTTTTCTCTGCACAACTTTGCTCAAAGTTGTTTTATTCTGTCTGGTTTTCAATATAAAAATGAGAGTTAGACCTTAAGTTACTAGAAAATCATACTGTAGTAGCTTCATGTTTTGTTTTGTTTTTTAAAAAAGAATATCCCCACCTCCTTAAAAAAAACCTGTGTAACAATAAATACACATATTTTACATTTGAATCTAAATGGATTAATATATTCAGGAAACAATGGAGTAAAATGAAATCCATCTTTAGCAAAACTTTAAGTGCAAGTTTGTAAGCTTAGCCTGGATTTGCAGACACAAGCAGCCGAGCCAAGAAATCATCCAAGGAAAAACTGGAGCTGCTCTTCTGTGCTGTCAGAGGCAGGCAGACCAACTTCTGTTGATGCTATGAATCTGCCTTGGGAGATTTTACAGGGATGCGAGCGCATTTCCTGGTTCGAAAAAAAAAAAAAGATATAATTAAAGCCTGCTCATTTGGATGGAAATACTTGAGCAGTGAGAGTTCATGAAGTCAATCGGTGACTCATCAGCTCTCTGAGAAGAAGCATTCAGCCTCATGTGCTGTAACACAAGTACGTTCGCAAAAACAAACCCATAAAAATGAATAGATTTTTATGTATATATAGTAAGAAGTGAAAAATTGGGCAACAAGGTGAGAATGTTGGAGGATTTTCCTTCCTTTAAAGGAAAAAATGCAAATGTCGCTGCATGCCACGACGGGTTAAATGAAGATTCCTGGCAGACAATGGCAATTACTGATTATTAATTTGCCTGGATGCACCCAATCCACGACCACACTCCGGTATACATCCACGAATAGCACCGCTCCACCCGGGAGTCCTGCTGTCCTTTTTTTTGGGTGACATTTATAAAAGTTTCATTGCAGCAATATAAAACATTACATGTCATGCTCTCATGAATCATTTGTGTCATGGATCATTGCTTCAGAGCCAGAGCGGAGTGCTAAAGGAACAGCGCGACGTTAATGGGAAGCAACCCTCAGCCTTCAGCAAAGCTCTGTTTTCCATTTGTGACACTCGCCGAGTGGTAAAGCCGGGAAAATGGACAACATGTCACGCAGAATTAGTGTTTTACAATGAATGATTATGCTTTCCCTTAGTGTGCCTGTGTGGCTTTGACATGTATCAGGTTAAGGCGTCCAAATGAGAACCAAAAAACAGAAAATGCAGCCTCTTGTGAAGACTTTTGATTTGTGGCTTTCAGGAGAACAAGAAAGGTTACATGCAATAGAGGGGTCAAAGATCAGCATTCCCATCAGAGGGGAATGAGCGGGGCAAGTTTGTAATAAAGGATCAAATATGTTCAACCTCACATTTACCTCTTAACAGGTCAAGAGAAAAGCTCTGTATAGGTGACTTTATGGATCATCCAAGCATCCGGTGAGCAGAGTTTTACGTTAATGGTTACTTTGTTCAGGTGGGAGTGATTACAAGGGAAAAAGGTTTGGTTGTATAACTTCCTACGTGTGTCTACAAGCTTCTGGTGACGTAATAGATGATGTAATTCCAGGTAAGATGATGAATCTGATTGGCCGGTTCAGGTCATGTATACAGTCGGTTATTACCAGAGAGCCATCTGTACTGGTGGGGAACACATTTGTTGTTTTGATGGTAATTTGTTAACCATTTTCCAGGAAAATGTCCGCAGAGCTGGATTATGAAACTAACATGGACCAGGTGAAGAGGTGAGACAGTAGGAGAGGGTTTCCAGTTCAACCATGAGCTCTTTCCTATTTTGTGGAAAGAGTATTTTTAAATTGTTTATCAAATTACTGTAGATTCATACCTAATATTCCAACTTAAATGTTTCTATAGAAAAGTAGCAACAAAGAAATCATTGACTAAATGGAAGATTGAAAGCGAGCCCTACTGCAGGTTTTGTGAGGAGGAAGAGGAGGACTTGATGCATCTGTTTTATTTTTGTCCTCATGTTGTTAAATTCTGGATGTCTGTAAAAGTTTGGTGAAATACGATCGGTATAGCTTTTGAAATCACACCAATGAATATTATGTGGGGCATTGTTTTTAGTGCTGGGTAAAGTTTTTATTCTTTAAAGTCTATGTTTAAATTGCTTTAAAAACAATTTACTATCAATACATATCAAATAATAGCAACCAATACTAATAAACTATTTGATTTCAATGTGAAATGGAGTATTAACTTTGTATAACTTTGTATAATTTTTCCTTTGTTTATTTTCTTTATTATTACTTTTACTATTTTAGTTATAGATTACGTTATGATTTGGGTGTCCTTGTTTTTTGTTCTGTCTAATAATGCTTTAGTTTGAGTGTCCATTTTCTTTATAAATATGGATCTGTATATACTGTATATGATGATGATAATGGTGATGATGACAACAGTGAGTGAGAGTGATCTGCATGGGGGTTTTGGGACGGAGAGGGGAGGGAGGAAACCCTGCTTATTGTTTATGTATAATTTCTGTTAGAGTAAATTATTAATTTAAAAAAAAAATGTTCTCACAGGTAACTGTTTCACTCCCCAACATCGAATCCTGATAAATACACACATTTTGGTCTTTTTTGGGTGATAGTTATATCTCTTCTGGGTTGATTTGTCTCTCTGGGACTACTGTGTCTAATGGTTGTTGCTTCTGTAGTTTTGTTTCTCTTTGTAGTCCTTTTCTGCCTCAGTAGTTCTTGTTTGTTTGTTTCTGGGTGGAAGGGGGGTGGGTTACTTTGCATCTTTGTAGTACTTCTGATTCTTTTTATTTCTTCTCTGACGCTTGTTATGTGTGGTTGATTGGCTCTGGCTATGATTTCTTTCGGTGGCCATCTTTTGCAGTTTCTGTCTCCTCTGAGTTTGTTTGGGATCCGAGTTTTCTGTGCCAGTGTGGCTCTTCTTCTTCTTGTGGCCATTTGATATACTTACCAACATAAAATAAAAGCATCATCCAGGGCATGTAACCGGTAGGCCTGCTCATCCATCTATGATAACTTACAAGCCAGCCTCTAATCACCCGACTCTGTTAGAGCCCACAGGGGACCTGTCAGCCACCCTTATACTTTAACCTTGTTCAAAAGCCTTTTGCCTTGATGTTTCCTACTTTTACTGCTGCTTCTTCATCATTTAAAAGCACATTCTGTACCTCGATCAAATGTGACAGCGTGATACTGTCAGTCAGATTGATTGATGGGTGGAATTAACAGCGGCGGTATTTCACGGAGGTCTGCTGGGAACCTTAGTGCGGGAATAAAAATAAATTGCCTCCACCTAAACTGGAGTGGAAATATTGTTTGTAAGTTTCACAGATCAGGCTACAGATAAAAGAATCTCATTAACTGTACCAGCAGAGTGAATGACATAAATGGCCGCAAAACATCTAAAAAGAAATCAGCTTTGAAGGAGGGAGAGAGGGAGAAAAAAATCCACTAAACTGGATCTTCTCCGGTTCTGTCTGATCTGTATCAGATCTTCCACAGAGTTCGGCCTGTGGGGAAAACGAGAACATTCAATTCAGAAGCCTCCAAAGAAGCATCCTTATTACCGGAGCACGCTTTACACACAATTACTTTCTGTTTAAATGTTTGATGACCTGAATACAAGATTCACTTTTGTATTACACTGCACGGGGATGAGGGAATTTAGTCTGTGTTGAACAAATGTGGTTTCTTTTCCTGTTAGTTATGTTATGTTTTTAAAAAAACTCCTAAACATAGTTTTAAAATCTATGTGCATCAAGTCACGAAAGAATAAGGGTCTGAATGAAGCTAAAACACAGGAGATTATTAAATTAACATGCAGAATAATAAGGCTCTGATTTTAAAATTGTGAATATTTCTGTTAAAAGGAAAAGTATTTTGCATTAAGAGCTCAGTCTACACGGACAGTTTCTACAGAGCAATGCTAAATAGTTAAAATCCTCAGATAATAGAAACAAAGCAGAAAATCAATTAGTGAGTAATGAGGGATAATCTTTTTCAGATTTTTGGAGTCCTCAACGTCATGCTTTCTTTGACACCATCGTAATCGTTTCATTAAAAACAAAACATAAAAAACTTGCATAAATGCAGTCCTGCGTGCACATCGGTGTAAGGAACACACACTCCCTCATTACCGTGAGGATCATTAAAAACATTAGCACTTATTTTCTTTGATGGTTGTTCGTGGGTCTGTGACATGAAATAACAATGCACTTGTCGTTGCAGTAAACCACGTTTGGTCTCATGATCGGCGATTTTTATTTTAAATGAGCTTCGGTCAGACACAGCAGTCAGCATCCTTGGATGGTGTTGACATTAGACTTTGTCTAGATGGAGCTTTAACCGGCAGATGTGAACGTTCTCCGAATCATTTTTTGTTATAAACTGCACCAAATCTTTAGTTTTTACAATTTTATATTGATGAATATTTCTTATGAATCTGTTCCACAGTTTTTAAATGCACTTTACTGACACATTGCCAAATAAATAGTTGTCAACAGTCCTCCAGTTGTTTTAGTTTGTGCCAGGTACTTTCTCAACCTTTTATTGTTAACCTTTATAAAGTGCCATCAAATTCTAAATGTTTTCCATGAAATAGTAAAATATCTAAGTTGTGTAATAAACCACCTGTAAAATAAAATGTGTTTAGCTGACACAGCATCCCAACCTTTTTGGACTTGAGGTTGTAAATACTGCTTAACAAATGGTTGTAAAGGAGTGAAAATCCTTTGATGCAAAGTTTTTTACTTGTATGGAGTTTTTAAAAAAGACTGGTTAATCAATGTTGGAGTGAGAACATTTGAGACTGATACTGATAATGCAACAGATAATCCAGGAAATAAAACATTTAAAACTAATAATATCTTACTGATTTTTATTTTTTTTTTACCTGTCTTGTCCAGCATTGTTGCAAGCAGAATGATTGTCTGGCTGCCGTTTGGTGCCGGGCAAATTTACTCTATCAAGTAGGGATTTATACTGCATGTATAAAGTCCCTCTTGAGGAGATAAACTTTATTAAATCAAACTCTTAATGCTGGAGATTTTGTTTAACTCACATGACCTCAATAGTTCTTCACAAACTCGAAACACAAAGTAATAAAGTCATTTGTGGAGTCAATACATGGAGTAATTATTCATTTTTCAACTTGGGCCAGTTCAATACAAAACTTGCAAGAAGATTGTGGCTATAGGAGAGACCAGTGTTTCTCAGTCCAATCTCAAAACGTCTGATATACAAAAATGAGAAAAGAAACAATAGCAAGACACACACAGGCAGGAAAACTGAGCAGAAGAAGGCATTCTGAAATCAGCCATATCTGAATATTGTAAGAAAGAATGCCATATCATGTTGGGAAGAAACCAGTGTCATCTGCTTAGAAAACAACAAATACAACATCTGGGGGGCCATAGAGACTCCAAAATAAGCCCTGAAGAACATCAGCTGGGATACTTTCTTTCTCACCGATGCTATCCTCCACAAGACATCATTACGTCTGGTGTCTGGGAAACCTAGGTTCATAGCAACATCATGTGACACTTCTGGGAAAGGCTTCGTAAGGTGACCTTATTAATCCAGGCATGTCCTTTTTTAGATGACTAGAAAAGAAAATGCATCCAGACAGAATTTCCTTGTATTTTTATTTGCAAATGTAGCTGTATCTGGTTCTAAGAGATGTCATTAGATGTACTGAATCATTAACAGGGTCACTTCACATCTGTTCTCTGCATCCTTGCGACACATATCCAGCTATAACATAATCTCTAACAATGAAATATTAGTTCTAACTGAAATATCACAATGCAGTTCCTGTGATCTCCAAAAATGTAGAAAGAACAAATAAAACTATGAAAAATATTAACAGGAACAAATGTAACAAGGCGCTTTTGGAAGAATATAATTTATCTAAGACACAGTTACATCCCCATCATATGATTCCCTTCAAAAACACTGACTGCTCCACAAGTTCAAACACACTGCAGAGAGATTCTGAGTGAAACCTGGATCCATAAACACATTTGCCACAAACACCTTCATATCAACATCAATGCTACTAAACCTCATTGGCCTCTGCTGCTTCGTCGGCTTTTACAGCTATAATCTTTGAAAAATGTGTTTCCATCTCTGACTGAAGAGCAGGCGCCTATTATCACTTTAAACAGAGGTGAGATGAGCTGAATGTTAACACATTACTTCACCCTGCAGATGCAAGCCTCAGAGCTTTGATGCAAATGCAGGGAATGTTATGAGCAGCCCTCCCCAGTCAGTCAGAGACACCAAAGACAGGATCAAAACATGACATCATTCAAGGTGAAAATCCTCTTTCACTTCATTGTTTGGGAGGTACAAGCAGACCTGACGACTGACTCTGGAGAATTTTTTATTTCTAAAGATTCACTGTCAAAGCTGTTTTTTTTTTATTTGACTGAGGTCATATTAGAATAAAAATGGAAGTCATTAGCAGAACAATAAAAAGTTTGGTTATAAAGGCTTCTGGGTCTGTCTGATGTCATTAATACTTTTAGTAGAGACAAAAGAAAAAGGCTGGTGCCCAACTCTGCCTGCTAGAAATGTCCAGGCAGTATATTCTGCATCATTAAATCCTTTATAGGTCTAAGAAAAATGGAAAGTATTACACTACAATACAAAAGCTGGAGTTAATCATTTGATTAAAATTCAGTCTTGACTGTTTTCAATTAAAGTTATGTTAACCACTATTAGTGTTTTAGCTGCATCATTACTACATAATGAATGTGAAAGGCTCAATTATTTTACTGGCACAAACCTGATTAATGATCAAAAGAAGAGAAAATACACCAAATATGGTGACGTCAGAGGAGAATGGGCAGACTGGGTGGAGATGAGCACTGGTTCCCACCAAGGCATAATGAATAGCATATCTGACCACAGCACATCCAACCTTGAACAGGAACCTGGAGCTACAAGTCACACACACACTCACCAGAACTGGACAAACTGGTCTGATGAGTCTCCATTTTCGCTCTACAATCATATGCTGGGCTCAGATCATGAAAGCATGGATCCATCCTGCATGTTTCAATGCTTTAGGCTGCTGGAGGTGTGATATTTTCTTGGCCCACTTTGCATTCCTTATTACCGAGATGGCCTGGTTTAACCAGCGCCACCTACCCAAGTATTGCTGCTGACCATGTCCATCCCTTTCTGAGCACAGTGGAGCATTTTCTTATGCTACTTCCAGCAGGATGATGCTCCATGTCAAAAATCTCAGATCAATGAGTTCACTGTACTCCAACGGCCTCCATTGTCACTACATCTCAGTCCAATGTTCCACCTTTGGAATGTGGTGGAACAGGAGATTCTCATCATGGATGTGCAGCAGGTTGTGATGCTGTCACGTCAATACAAAGCAGAACCTCTGAGGAATGTTTCCATCACCTTGTTAGATCTGTGACATGAATAATGAATGCATTCCTGAATGGACAAGGACTCCACTCTTTGTAGACTTCAGAGACTGTGTATTCTCATCAGCAACACCACTGCTGTATGAAACATTTCACACCTAGCAGTTTACAAACTTATCAGAAAGCACGGATAACAGGAAATTAACTCAACTTAAACAACAGGTAGAAAATTCTTATCACTAGTAAAAGAGATTACTGTATTCTCTTACTAAACAATACATAAACCAAAAGGTGACAACAAATTGCACAATGGAAATGTTTGCAGCTACTTCAACACTGATTGAACAACCATGAGAGCAGCTTCAGCAAAGATGGATGGAATTATGTGCATTCAACCAGGCAGAGCAGTAGAAATAAAAAAATATATATATCCCTGTGAAGAATCTTTTCTACCTTTTCATGTGTATAACAGTATTTATGAGCCAAAAAAACTAAGTTTGTACGTTAAGATATCTTGTCTGCATGCACACACACTGTCACACCAACATTAGACAGGGTGCAAGTTATGGACAATAACTCTGAAACCTATAAACTATATTTTCTGCACCTGTTATACTGTAGTTGCATTTCCAGGAGCTGAATTATCATTCTTAAAGTAAAGCTGAACTTTATATTAATGCACAAAACCAATAGTCTGTGAGACAACACAAATATTGAATTCTCTTGCGATGTATTGCTTTATTTCCTAAACTAATGAAGGCCCTGCTTGAAAATTAAACGTTTTCCTTTTATACAAATAACTACACAAACTTAAGTATTCATTGTCTGTTATTCCACAGAGTAAAACCCCATTGTTAGGAGACAATCCATATGAAGACATTAAAAAGCCAAAACCAGTAACATATACAGTACAGTTGTTGAATCCTTCCAGTGATTTGGACATCAAATTAACCTGTTAGCTTTATGAAGTACATAAGTTTATTCACCCAGTCCTGGTTATGTATTTCTGACCTATTCAGGAACTTTTCTGCTGGAGTTCAGTGGTGCAAACCCAGAGACTGTGCTTTTTATAAAAGCTTCTGTTAAAACAAAGGGCAACTTAACTTTAGAGGGTAAAATGTTGGACTTCTTCAGCAGAGACATTCTAAAAAATGCTTTTACCTAATGGTGCAACTATGGTAAGAACAACAATGAAACCTCCAGAGTGTGTTTGACCTTGCAGACACGACAATTCATCCAACACCTCTTTATAAAAGCCAGAAATCTGTGTAAGTGGAACGCAGGGTTACAGATGTTACCTGTGAGGGAGTGAAACCAGACATCCTGAAGGCAGAATGGACCAGAGGGACTTCAGCTTTCAGCAGCATCTCCACATAGTGAGCTGTGCACCAGTAAACAGGAGGGATACCTGATTCAGCTACTGCCTGTGGAAAATGGACCTGTCATGACACACACAAAAAAAATAAAACTTAATTACAAGAATGATTTATTGGTTTTAGATTTATTGCTGAAACCTAAGCACGCTGCTTTATGTGTTAACGGGGTGCATTCATCCCCACATTCAATCTTATATTCGCCTTTGCTGCTTTATTGTTTGTGGCTTTTCCATTTTCCATGATATCGACCGCATTGTTGTTGAAGGCTAACTGCTGTGGAAGAAATTCACCAAATATGTCTGCATCAAACACAGAGAGCATGTAATAAAATGTTCAACTGAGTCCAGCTGAGAAATTATTGACTTTTAGGAATAGAGGACAAGATGATAGAAGATGGAAGAAAGTATGTTGTCAGTCTCAACACTTGAGGTTTCTTATGCAACTAGGAATGATTTAAGCAAGCCTTCCTTGTCTTATTCTTTTTCTTTATTATAAATCTAGATGTTTTGGTCATTCTTAAGTTTCTTGTATTTTAAGTTATGATATTCTGTCTCTTACCTTCACATTTACTAAAAGTAATTTAAAGTTTAGTTAGTTGCAACCTCTGGGATAAATGATGTCCCATTTATAAAGTAAGGATTAAATAAGAATAAAGAAGATATTTGTTGGTTTAATATTCACAAAAGCTGGACACTAGGTAAATATTAAACATCTGGACCCTTTTTTAACATGTGCATAAAAAGCTGCAGTTATTTTCATGAACTCCTTTATGAGTTTGGATCATTTACATTTGAAATGATACAAAGGGTTTGTTCTGCTGACAAAGCACACCAGCTCCATGCATCATCCAAGCCAACCAGCTGCTCTCTCTAAAGATTAGTTAAGGCTATTTTATGCAAAAAATAAACTAGACACTAGAATGTGGTTTAAGCAAGCCATTGTTGCAGATAATTGCAGCTGTTTTGGTTATTTTCTGACTGGGAAAAAAATTATTTCAATATGTATTCGGTTATAAAATCATTTAAAATGTCCATTTCAAATATTTTTGATACATCTTGTTTAGAATAAGAATAAAAGCACACACATTTTCAGATTTTCAGGCTGAAACCAATTAAAAACCAGTTAAAAACATAAAATATGTTCTCACTAATTTTAAGTTAATCCACTGAGGGATTTAGCAACAGTTCCAGGAGAACCAGGTATTCTCATAGTAAAATAAATGGTTGAAGTTACTAATTTTTGTAAAATGAACATGTCCTTTAACCAAAAACAGGAAATAATTTCTGTCTTTATCCCCTTCAGGATGAACAAACAGGTAACGGTGCTGCAATCAATCAGTTTGAATGTGAGACGGATGAAAGTAAGCTGGTGATGTTAATCACCCGTTAGCAGCTCGGTTTATAAACTCTGCTATAAACTGTGACAAGTCAGCACTTTGAAAAGAGTTAAATTCAACTGCTAAAACAATGGCCATGTCTCAATCAGCGCACTTTTATGTGTGCACTGCAATTCAGTGCGGAGTGCGCGCAGTATACTTCATCTGTAGTGCACACTTTGGTGGCTAAATGCTGCAAGAGTACCTAACTGCAGTCAAAATGGCGGCCGCAGGCGGCGCCATACCTCTGCTCGATCCCGGAGGTCTGTTGCCTCAACAGCGGAAACGGTCTTCTTCGGCAGAGACCGGTCGTCTTCAGCAAATACCGATCCCTGTCACCCAAATTGGTCATGGAACCAGTTTCAGATGAACACAATAAAATAGTTACTACGTTTATCTCTATTAAATGTGGATAGAATAAATGGCTATTTGGGTCTTAGATGTTTATATTTATATAGCTATGTGGAACATTTTAGAAGATGTGATTGATTATTTATTGATTATTTATGACAAAAACACAGTTTATGCTGGTATTAAATGAAAAATACTTTATCCTTGAGGGAAACTCATATTATAGTTGTTTTGTTTTTCTCAAAGTTAGTTTTTTAATATTTAGACTTTACATGATATCAGAATGTAGG
>JAVQJG010088253.1:0-21272 GCA_036024015.1 Craterocephalus amniculus | reverse complement strand
CACGTGCACGCCCCCCCCCCCCAAACAAAAAGCATAACCCGCTCCTTCAAGTGCGACTGCAGAAAAATGGCGTCTGAGAGCGTTGTCACACCTAACAACAACACACACACACACACGCTTGTGTTGTGATCTTCTAACAGAAATGAACATCACACACACACACACACACACCTCATTCCCTCACACACACACACACACACACCTCACCATGGCTCCATCAGCAGATGAGAAGTTTGGAGAAAGATGGAGGAAGTGAATCTGTTTTAGTGTTAACAGTGTGTGTCTGTGTGTGAGTGTGTTAACCATGCAGACAAAAGCTGAGATGTGGTGAGTTGTTATTTTTGTTGTATGCATGTGTGTGTATGTGTGTGTGCTGTCCGCTATAATTAAGTCAAAAGGCTTTCCCGGACTGTGGAGGTGAACAGCTGTTCCGACTCTCGCTGCTCCTCCTCCGGTGAGCGAGGAAGACGAGCTTAATTCATAAATAATTCACATTTATTTATAAATTAATGACTGAATCATTGAACAAACTCAGTTTTCCTGCAAGTTTTTAGATGAAACAAGTTTCCATTATTTGAACAATTTTTTATCTCATCCGCAGCAAATTTCATTGTTTAAAAACAAATTATTGTTGTCTTGGTGGATTTTACAGTGAAATAAATGCTGCGTTTGCGTGTGTGAGGCGCAGCCGCACATGCAGATGAAGAAAGGAAACAATTAGAGCAGCATGTGTATCGCTGCGGTCTGAAATGAGTGTACTAGGTCAAGAATATGAGCGTTCATCGAGTAAATACAAGAGAGAACAAGAGCATAATTAGCATTATCAGAGTGTGTTTGCACTCCCCTCGGCTCCGTGTGTGTGTGTTTAGTGTCCTTTAGCTTCACTGGTCTCCGGTTATTTATGATGTAAAACACCAACATGAATCACCTGTTAGGAAAAATAGAGTTATTTGTATTAATTTCACACGTATTAAAAATAATTAATCATGCTGACAGTTTTTAACCTGCATTACTGGGTTATTTGTCCAGATTAAAGAATAAAAGAAATCTGGATTAACCGGGGTGAAAATGATTATTGGTATTAATTAGTGCTGCACGGATCAATCAGCCTCAATTTTCTCAATTTTGGGGGATCGGACGATCTTTTTGTGCAATCAGATTTTATGTAGAAGAAAAGAAAAACTTAAAATTGTAATTCATGTAAGGCCGAAATAAGAAAAAGCTCTTCTGCAAAGAAAACACTACAACTTTTTTATTTATATTCAAGAACATTACCAGTATTGATAACTATTTTTTTGTGAAATAAAACTGGAACATCGAAGCCGCGAGTCATTGGAAAAATAAAGACATAATAAATAAACCTGTATCAGTCAAAACCGGAATCCGCAGGTCAGGCTTCTTACAGAAAATATCCTTTATAAACTGTGCAGGAGGATCGATCCAAACCAGTGGGATGAACTTCTGGTTCTATGAGCTAACTCTGTACATCCTGCATCATCCTCCATACGAGTTAAACATGTGAAACTCTGCAGCAACGCATGCGTACACACACACGGTCTGATGCTTCTCAAACTAGAACGATCATTGAGGGATTGCCAGATACCCGAAATTTAGCAAATTAAAAGGGATTTTTATTGTGGTTGTCAAAATTAAACCATTAATGCAGATAAATCTAAAATTAGCTTCATTTTTTTACACATTAATGCATAAATCCACATTAATCCTCCTCATTTACTGACAGTTTTCAGGCCGTATATTTGGATGATTCTGCAGTCTGACAATAAATCATCGGGTCGCGAACACTGATGTACGTTATCTCGGGGGTCATGGCTGTAAAAGGTTTGGGAACCCCTGCTGGTCTTACTGAAGCTGAAAACGTGTGTGTGCGCTTGTGTGCATGCTACGCTGTAATAATTCAGCAGTTTTTAGAGATTCACTCTGAGCTACATGAGAGATTAAGAACCTCTGGAAACGTGCCTTTAGCGTCGGCCAATCAGGTGTGATGCACTCGTCAAAACGTGTGATGACTGCGTCACCTTTATGCAGCAACAATGCGGAAAGAAGCCCTTCCAGCAGCCGGAAGCATGAGGCAGAATTAACCTTTCAGTCTGAGTTTACACGCTGAAAACAAGCCGTTAAAGATGATTTAAATGTTAAATGCAGTTTATTCCGCTGGCCTGATGAGAGAATGAACAATCTGTTATTTGTGTCTGCAGGCGGCAGAGACGAACCCTCCAACTACATCTGCACCACCTGCAAGCAGCCCTTCCCCAGCGCCTGGTTCCTGCTGCAGCATGCCCAGAACACTCATGGCATCCGCATCTACCTGGAGTCCAACCCCTCCAGCGCTGCCCTCACCCCCCGGCTCACAATGCCCCCACCCATGGGCAACGACTCCATCCCGCAGTCCCCGCTCACCAACTTTCTGGGAGAAAACAATCCTTTCCACCTCCTGAGGATGACGGGGCCTCTGCTCCGGGAGCCGCCCCCTGGCTTCATGGAGAACCGCCTCCCCAACACGCCTCCGTTCGTGAGTCCGCCTCCCCGCCACCACCTGGACCCCCATCGGCTGGAACGCCTTAGCGCAGAGGAAATGGGCCTCATCTCCCAGCACCCCAGTGCCTTTGAGCGGGTGATGCGGCTAACGCCCATGGCCATGGAGTCCCAGTCCATGGACTTCTCCAGGCGGTTGCGTGAGCTGGCAGGGAACAACAACAGCACCACGCCACCGCTGTCCCCCAGCAGGCCCAACCCTATGCACCGACTACTAAACCCCAACCCCTTCCAGCCGGGGCCCAAGTCGCCCTTTCTGAGCACCCCGCCTCTGCCGCCGATGCCCCCGAACAGCACCACCCCCCCTCAGACGCAGAACAAGGTGAAGTCCTGCGAGTTCTGCGGTAAGACCTTCAAGTTCCAGAGCAACCTGGTGGTGCACCGCCGCAGCCACACCGGGGAGAAGCCGTACAAGTGCCAGCTGTGCGACCACGCTTGCTCCCAGGCCAGCAAGCTGAAGCGCCACATGAAGACCCACATGCACAAGGCCGGATCCATGACGGGGCGCTCCGACGACGGCCTGTCCACCACCAGCTCGCCAGAGCCGGGCACCAGCGACGTCACCGGCGAGGGCATCAAAAACCGCGACGGGGACTTCCAAGGGGAGGGCAACGAGGAGGAAGAGGAGGAGGAGGAGGAAGAGGAACTTGAGAATGAGAGTCGACCGGAGTCAAACTTCAGCATGGAGTCGGAGTTCTACCGGAACCGCGAGAACGGCTCCAAGCCTTGCTTGGAAGAGAAGTCATCGCTTGACAAGATGGTGGACGGCGGGGGGCTCAACTCTATACAGCAGTACAATAATTTGATAGTTGACAATCGTAAAAGGATGCCCTTCTCCAAGAGGGGCTCGGACGGCCAGCGGGACACTGGAGATGAGGATTCGGTGGCTGGGGAGATGGACCACCACCAGCAGGAAGAGCGGACAACCATAAATGGCCGGAACTGTGGCTCCGGCGACTCTTTCTCAGGCCTGTTTCCCCGTAAGCCCACCCCCATCGCCAGCCCCGCTCTGTCCAACTCCTCAAACAAGAAGATCAAGATCGAGAAGGACTTGGACATTCCCCAGGCGCCCCATATCCCTTCTGAGAACGTGTACTCCCAGTGGCTGGTGGGCTACGCCGCCTCGCGCCACTTCATCAAAGACCCTTTCCTTGGCTTCACCGACTCCAGACAATCGCCCTTCGCCACCTCCTCCGAGCACTCGTCGGAGAACGGCAGCCTGCGCTTCTCCACGCCTCCAGGAGACTTGCTGGACGGCGGCCTGTCCGGGCGCAGCGGCACCGCCAGCGGTGGCAGCACGCCTCACCTGGGCGGGGGCCCCGGGCCGGGCCGCCCCAGCTCCAAGGACAGCCGGCGGTGCGACACCTGCGAATACTGCGGCAAGGTGTTCAAGAACTGCAGCAACCTGACGGTGCACCGGCGCAGCCACACCGGGGAGAGGCCGTACAAGTGCGAGCTGTGCAACTACGCCTGCGCCCAGAGCTCCAAGCTCACCCGCCACATGAAGACGCACGGCCAGCTCGGCAAGGAGGTGTACCGCTGTGACATTTGCCAAATGCCCTTCAGTGTGTACAGCACTCTGGAGAAACACATGAAGAAGTGGCACGGGGAACATTTGATGACCAGTGAGGTCAAAATCGAACAAGCGGAGAGGGCTTGAAGCCGCCCCGCTCTGGACTCAAACACAAGGGGGTAGCTGGATACTTTTATATTCATTTTGGGTTAATTTAGTGTTTTTGATTAAAAAAAAACAAAAAAACTGCCAACTGAGAAAAAACTGAAGCTGTCTAAACTGCCTCACTTGGCATTCATTTTTAAACAATCAGTCAGTTGAGTTATAAAATATGTGGAGCCTTTAACTGTGCAATAATTTCTGTATTTATTGGAATTTGTATTTTGGCATGTGCAGGTACATTTTTATTAGGCATTTTCTTTATTGTTTACATTGATTTAGCTTTTTTATTTTTATTATTGTTAGCCCACATGATATCCTGAGAGTTGTTCAGAGGACAGAAATCCATTTTACGTCTTTTTCTTTTGGCCACTGCTTGTAGGAAATTGTATATTAAGCTAATTGTGTAATGTCTTGAAAAGATGCTGAATTCAATCTTCAATTTGAAAGCAGCGTTAACTGAGAATGCTAGAATTAGTTTATTTTGTGCGATGACGATACGCGGACAACAATCCTCTGGCATTGTAGCATGGACTGACTCTAAAACATGTCGATGTAATTGGATATGTAGCACTGAGTGTCATGAACGAAAGAGGATCCCAAGGTTCATAAACCCCTTCTCTTCGTGAGAACATCCGAACCAGCCAGAAGAAACAGACTCTCCACACGGCAGCTGCTGACTGGTACATAGTGCCAAGCTCCGACAACGCTAGGACAACCACCCCTCGTTTCCCTGGGGTTAGGGTTAGGGTCGGGGATAACCCGGAGCCTATCCCTCTCCACGCCACCTCCTCCTACTACATCCACACACTCATGCATAATGTTTTGCATGAAGCCAGGCCACCGTTAGGCTTCTTATTTATCAGAAATACTTGAGCATGAAGCCATGATGGGTATGCATAGTGGGAGGTGGAAGATGGAGACTCAGAGCACAGAGACATCTCAGGGTAAATTATACTACTTTCCTTTATTTACCCACACACTCCTCCGCTCAAACATTATCTTCTTCTCATGTCTTATTATTTTATTTCACTATCAGTTAATAAAAATCATGTTTCTCATTTCTTTTTTTTGTTTTATTTTGTAAATTTCTGCTAATAATTTTATTTGTAGAGTACAATAACATCAACACCCCCGTGCATTTTGTGCAGTAAATGAGAGAAATGTATCAGTGGAGCTTATTTACACATGTCAGCAAAATAGTTCATCCCCTTCTGGTAAGGAAAGGCTAAATTCAAATAAATGGAAAGTAATAAAAATAAAAGTAATAAAGTCATAATAAAAATAAATTTGCTAAATAATAATTTAATTAATGCAATGTTTAATAATTTGAGTTGAAAAAATAATAAAAACCAAACCAACAAAGTGGTCCTGGATCAGTGACGGTATCTGCTGAGCAGAATACCTGTGGACAGGTGTAGAGTCTGATGGAAAGTTCCAGAAAACAGCAGATTGCAGTGATGGCCTCAAAGGATTGTTCAGTTAAATATTACCTGATGAGAGACGGAGCAGAGATTATTTTCTCTGCTTTTAGATGCATTTTTGTTGGACCACGATTCAGATTTTCATCACGTTTACTAATTATTACTGGAGCCAGTTTCAGCTGGTTTCCTTCTTTAAATGGAAGAGTATGAATTATTTTGCAGACATGGTTAGCATCAATTTTAAATTTTAATTATTTTTAGCCTTTATTTCTCCTCCAGCTTCATGATGGCACTTGTTATTTATTCTAAATTAAATTTTATTTGTTTCCTGACCAGATAAAAACACACAAAACGGGCACTTTACGTCTCCTCCATCCGACACGCCGACAGCTGGACAGAAAAGCGGGTGGGGCTAGAAAAAGGGGTGGAGCTTGGGATCTCCTGATGCTGAAGTGCCAGGATTGTTAGCTAAGCTTTCCCAGTGCTGGCACTATAAAAAATCCAGTAAATAATTTATTTGGGACAGTTTTTTTACTGCCATTCGATCTGACATGAGTGTGCCTTGAATAACGATCTTCCTATTATTGTCTCAGACAAATGCAACACTTTTTACAAAGCATCAAATTGAAAACAAGGATAAAAATAAAATGTTCACTTTAATGTGTAATTTGACATCTGGACAGAACTAATAAATAAAAAGAAATTACCCAGCACAATATTAATGTGTCTGTGTGTGTATATATGTATGCATATGTACATATAAAAGGCACAAACCTATATATAGATCTATAATAAATTTCTCACTCACAAGGACATGAGTTTGTCCGTAAGGAAAAAATTCCAGGAGTGGATGAAAGCCAGGCAAAAAGTAAATGAAGAGACTGGACTAAAATCAGGAAAACGCAGAAACTAGAGCAGAATTTAGTGCACTCTGTCTTAAATACGTTTACAGTATTGATACAAGTACAAAAGGGTGAAATAATGTGTGTGTATGTGTGTTTGGCATTTTTTTCAGGTTTGCTTTTAAACTTTTACTGAATGCCAAAGTGGCAACGTGTATATTGTTTTTTTTTATCCTTTTTATTTTTTGTGACGGGTTTTAGTATATATATAAATATATATAAATATATATTACATTTTTCTTGTTTACTGTAAAAGTATAGCAGTATTTGTAATATTGGAGAATGCCTGGGCATTAAACAAAAATATAAAAAATGCTGGTTTTTAATTTTTAGTTTTATTTTACAGTCCAAATTAAACTGTGGGTCTCTTAAAATGTTTCTTTGTCAATGTAACTGTAAAAGTCTTCAGTTTTAGTAACTTTTCTTCTGCCTTGGGTGTAACGAAATAAAAAATAAATGAGTTGAAAAAATGACTGAGCTGGAACCAACTTGGACTGGGTGGTTTTGGGAGTTTTTGGGGGGTCTGGTTCTGGGATGCAGGGTGGAGGATGGAGCATTGGTTCTGCTTTGTCAGGAGAATCCTGACTTGTATCTATTTTTTCTTCTTCTGGAATGGATTATTCTTCGTGGATGGTTTGAAATACGTGTGTAGGCCACTTGCTGTCTTTTCTAACTTCTGAGCTGTTTGCATCCATCGGGTGCTCTTAGCAGGGGGGGGGGGTGCAGGGAGGGGGTTAGGGGGCTTTTTTCCAATCCAACTCACCGGCTGCCACAATCTGTTTGTTTGAACAGAACCTGATCACTTTGTACTGTTGTAATGACTCCTGCTGTACAGAATGGATTAAATAAAGGTTGTTAAACAGCCTTTTAGTGACAAAACCACACCTGCTTGTTTTGTTAACCTCTCCGTCGGATGTACACAGATTTCTATGACTACCTTGTTTTTATCTTGGGTGGGGTTTCTACCCTGCATGTCGGGGGTTGGGGTTGTAATGTTTCGCGACTTCCATTTGGACAGAAAGGCTCCATGAGAACATGATGTGAATATCTCCCACGGTCCAGTGGTAGACGGAGGAGGAACCACCATCACACCAACACCTGCCCAGAGAGAGAGCTCTTCATCCGATAAAACCACCCGGCTTTCCTCACACTTCCACCAGCGCTCGTCGGATTTTAAAAAACGTTTATTATGTAACGATGTTAGGATGTGGGGGGGAAGGGCTGCGGGCGGGGCGTACCGGTGGGATGCCGTTTGTGATGTGGCTTTATTTAAAATACATCAACGAACTGTGGCAGGCTGCAGCGTGTTCTCTGTGATGTAACCGAGTTCAGCCGGAGGATCTGATTGGCTGGTTCTGAGGTCTGCCGCTGCTTATTCACAACATCCTGCACAACTACACGCGTTACTGATGCACATACTTCGACTCATTTTCATCTCTGGAAATGATTCCTTCGTGGTTCAGTGAATCTAAAAGCATGACTGACCCAACTCATCAACAATTTTCAGCAATAACTTTTTTTTAAAAAGTGGTTTTTGGTCATTTTGGCCACATTGATCCAAACTGACATATAGTGTCACAGGTGTGTGGAAAAGACGTTTGATTGCATTTATAAAGAAATTACAATAATTATCTACAAATATAATATTTCTATGGTATTATTTATGTATTTTAAATGTCCAAACCTAAATTACTTTCTAAAAAAAATTTACAAATGCCACACACAAAAAGGTGTTAATGCCAGTTCGTAACGGTCCAAGTCTCCACCCCACTTTTCATTTGAGAAACTGAAAATTATTCACTTATTGTGTTTCAAGCCTGACTCTGAGATCATGTCAATCACAAAAGCTGGAATTTAAAGGGTTATATTCCTGAAAGACTAGCTATAAAGATTTTTTGGAGCATTAAGGCCAAAAAAAAACACCAAACCATTAACAAAGATTTAATATTTTAATCCCATATTTCCTGTGTTTGGATAGAAGGTGTGCGAGTTGTAGGAGGGTGAAACCAATCGCTGGATATTACACTTCTATAGATCCTCCACAGCTGCAGTGCAGGTGAAATTAAACCCAAAACCTTCTGATTTAATCATTTTGTAGCTTTAATTAAAAGACAGCTTCCTGTTTCATAGTGAAGCCGCTGCAGTCTCCCTGAAACCGAATGAATAAATGCAAATTTCGGAGCATCTTGGAATATTTCCAACTCGGCTTTCCTCTGTTCATATGGAAGCATCGTGAACATCATCATCACCCACAATGAAGCCTGTTTTCTCCCCCTCGCTGCTCTGACTGATCACCACAAACAAAACGGTGGCACTGCTGCGTGTTCAAGCATCCAGACTCCACATTTTCCCCCCAAAATCCACAACAAACACGTCTGATAATCAGATGATTCAAAGGAACACGCGGTCACCTGACAGAAAAAATTTGCCTTTTGAAAATGACACAAAATGGATGAGAAGGAGTCTTTAATTATTTTTAATCTCATGAAGTAAAAATGTGGAATTCTGTAGCACATCTGCACCCTGGACTGAAATAAGGTCGCTCTCGCTTTCATCACCTGTTTCCTCCTCGTATTCTCATTTAATTTCACCGTTCCCTTTCCACAGCCGAGAGAGAGAGGATGTAAAAAACAGAAATCCAGACCCACAATTAGTCTGAGGGAGGCGTGAGTGTGGAGTCAGACGGACCCGGGGAGTTTTGATTTGGCTTGAGTTTCAAGGCAAATGGGTAATTAAGGCTTTTCCCTGGCCGGCCCGCACTTTGAAGTCCCCTACAGGGGGGATTATCCAAGCCAAGAGAAAGACAGTGGAAGAGAAGTAATGAGACCCAGTAAGAGCCGAGAAGCAGGGAGTGAAGCCTCGATGAGGAAACAGATTAAAATCATTTATTAGGAAAAGGCAGATTTATGTTGAACACAGCAGACGGCTCATATTTACTGTCAGATACCTGTTTAACTTCCTGTAATCACCAATATCCATCCAGCCAATCACAGGGCAGCGTTTAGTCACATTATGATTTTCAGACTATCAGGATGAGGAAGAAACAGGAGCATGTAGCGCAACGACCACTTCTTTTCCTGGGAGGGTTTAGCTACCGTGCTGTTCCATGTGGCCTTCACTATCAGGAAACATAGTATGAAGCAGCTGTTGCATCTGAAGCTGCAGCTGGCTTCACCGTTAGCTTCCTACTCTAACCCAGCAGCGGTGAAACAGACACGGATTAGCTTTTACTAAAACATTCACCGGTATGCACGCTACACGCTGCACGCTGCACGCTACACGCTGCAAGCTGCACGCTGCACGCTAACTGCTCCCTTCTAGCTCAGCCGTTCCTGAAAGGCCAGACTGTAAACATTTGACATATTCAGATTTTATTATTGAATCTGGCGGGTCATAGATATTATCGGTGCCGGGCCAGTTTCTGACCGCTGGACTACAGTGAATGGCAAGGAACTGAAAACTGGAAAGTCGGCGGTTTGATTCCCTGCTTCTCCTGACGACGTGTGCCCTTTGGCAAGGCACAGAGCCCCACGCTGCCCCCCGGTGGCCTCTCGGTGTACGACAGAACTCAGTACGACCCAATGGTAGTGCTGTACGAGTGATCATGTGACTAAACATTTCTCTGTTTTCTGAAATTTTTCACCCAAACTGTAATTAAATCAGAGTAAAAACCGATTAGAAATATTCCTGTAGTTTCTGTTAATATTATGATTATTAAGAGTTTCAATCATGTCTGCCCCCCCCCCATAATCATCATCATCATCATCACCTGCTCTTAATATTAACTTAAAGTAGATATTAGTGTGTGTGTTTTTTTTTGGGGGGGGGATTAAGTCAGACAGACACCTCTGGTTATTCAGAGGGTTGGAATTATTTCCAGACCCTGACTGGCTGTCAGCGCTCGCTACGCCTCCTCCCTCCTCGTTTAAAAAAAAGCAACTTCAAATGATTTAAGCTGCTGGTCGTCAGAGCCGAAGCCTCGCTGCTGACAGGTACAGTGGGGTCTTAAGCCCCCCAGATCAACGCCGCTATTCTCCCTGACAAAATCCCCCCGCGGGGCTCCTCCCTGACTGGATGGCACAGGCATGAAAGGAGGGGGGGTCAGAGAGGGACGGGGTCACGCCAGGAGGTGCTGCAGAGTCAGGAGGTGAGGCCGGGAAATTATTACGGGTGCAGGACGATACCGCGCTTTTTCAATGTGTTGTTGATGCTCGTTTGCTTGAAATTTCACAATCACATCATATTAATCAATATAACAAATATTAACATGAGGTTGGATTTGATTTGCAATGACATTCTTGGCATCGGGTTGCCATGGTTACAGGTGGTAGTCACATGATCTCCAGAGGGAAGAAAGCAGTGAGCTTCATGTGATCGTACATATTTTATTAAGTGAACGGCAGAGGAGAGAATGTAAGTCGTTGTGTTGCAGTAACTCCGTTACTCTCGCTCATCTCACACAACTGCCTGAAAAATAAAGTCGCCGCTGAAAACTGGCTGAACAGAAGCAGAACCTGCTGTATATTCATCCAGATCTCCCCAAGGTCCTCTACAGAAAAGGTATCGATCTGATTGCGCCTCTATCGACAGATACCGATACTTTGATGGATCAGCTTGAAACCCTCCTGGAGTTTCCCGGCGCAGCGTCCTGCCAACAGGAAGTGATGCTGGGAGAGTTTTTGTTTCTGTGATTGTGTATGTTGTTCCCACACAGCGCCGCTCTCTGATAAACACATCTGTGTGACAAAGCCAGGCTATCTATTGATTTCATAACCGCAGCCCGGCTGTCATTATCTGGCAGAATCAAAGCCGGCATGTTGGGGAAAAACAAACTCCACCGGGAGGATTTCTGCTGCAGCAAACTTCCGTCGGAGGCTTCGCTGGCGTTTTTGTCCCCGCTTTGAATGCGAGTGACAAGCAGGGCGAGTTCTTCAGAGGAGGAGATAGGAGCGCGTTAGCGGTGGAAGTCCTGAAGGCGCCGCATAAGAGGTGTGCAGCTTCTTTTTGATATTCAGATTCGCCTGCCTACACACGGCATTATGACACATTTGGATGATCGCATTGTAGGATTAACGGGCCTGCCTTGTCATTTTCAACAACAATGCCGCGATTTAGGGATGCTATTTCTCACACGGCGCTCCGCATTAACGCCGGCCCAAAGATTTACATAAATCTTTGTCTTAAGATGAAAGCGGAGAGGGGCTTGAGACAATGAAGTTAAGCTTTGGAAATGAGAAGAGAGGAGAGGAAGGAGAGCCGTCATCGAGCGTTGGTGGTGCGAGGATGAAGGCATGGGAGGGAGTGGGGAAAGTTTTAGGATAAATCAACCGGTAGTCATGCTGATTTGAAGAAGCGCTGCCTCCTCCCATCCTCCTCAGCGTCCATATGGTAGAAGTCATTTCCAGAAAAGGGAAGGAGGAGTGGAATTTGCATTTCCGTGGCTGGGAGCGGTTGAGGAGGTTAGACAAATGGAAGCAAAGGTGATGAATGCATGTGTGATTTAGTGCGCGGCTGAATAAAAGGCCTCTTCCCTGGCTTCCTAGCCCCCCCCCATCCATCCTCTAATCTCCTGGCCTGCAGCAGTCATTGGGAAAAGTGCCGCAGATTGTTGCGCCTCCCCCTTCGCCATGATTGGAGTCATCCTGGCTGATTGAGAATCTGCTTACATTAAAGCCGGCGCGAACACTGATAAGATCACACAGATCTGACCACTGAAGGCAATTCTTTCTGGCTTTGAAATACAGAGGAGGTTACGGGGGAAAAACAGAGATTATAGGCCAAGAGAGACGGCGAGGGAGAGGTGAAGCGTGATTGACACTATCGGCGGCATTATCGCCGTGCTCCAGCCTGGTTTCGCAGCCTTTATTCCACACAGCCGGCCTGATCACAGGGAGACGGAGTTTGCTTTTTACTTGATGATAGAGAGCGAGCTTTAATCTCTCACACGCAAAACAATATATACATTTATAAGAAAAGAGGAGAAGATTTCCCAGGTGTATGCCTGGATGAATCCAGGAGAAGGATTTCTGTTCTTTAGAGGAGACTTCAACTTAAAACCCAACATAGCACAAGCTAGCACGCTACTTCCAGGTGCATTGCACAAGCATAAATGTAAATAGTAGGGGTGGAACAATGCACACAGTTTACAGATGGTTCGGTTCGATTTATTTTCGATACAAAAAATTACTTTTAATGCCTTTTTACTTGTATATTTTAAATTAATTAAATATTTGTTTAAACACTTAAGTACAGTTTTTAAATTCAATGCTGTAATCTCTAAAAATGACGGATGGTGTTCAGATTTCTCCATCATTGTAAAAAAACAAATTAGTGTCAGAAATATGCTGTTAACACACCCTGCCTCAGTGCCGGAGACTCTGCGGAGCAGCTGAGTTTCCTGCCCTGATGCATCAGCAGAGGAAACGTTCATAAACACGGTGTGCTGTTTGATATAAACGATACAGAGCTCGATTTGATGCAATATCACATATTATTATACATATTATTATTTTCTTACCCCATTATCATCTTCCAGCTTTGGATAAACGGAGGAGCTCCGATCTGCTGTGGGATTAAAACGGGACCTTCAGCTGCTTCCTGCTCACTAACAAGCTAAAGGTGATGAATGATGGAAACCAGAACACAGAATATTTAGCATGTTACACTAACACAACCGTTAGCATACAAGCTAATAATTGGGCTAGCCGTATGCTAACTATGCTATGCTTTATTTAATTTTTAGTGCATCTAACTTCGGGCTTGGACGGAGTGCAGTGCAGGTAAACAAAGAGGAAGTGGTTCATGCAGGTAAACTTCCACTTGTCACCAGAGGGGGCAGACTTCTGGAATAAAGCTTAAACTTTGCTCCTTTAATCATCAGACTGAAAATGTCATAACAAACATCTGCTAACGGAAATGCCAAGTTTCTAAAGTTTTTTGCTCTCATGAGGAGGTTTTTCACACATACTGATCAGACCGGATGGTCTCTGCATCCCGGACATGGCGTAGGGGGTGACGGGGGTCGCGGGGGTCTGGTGGGACCGGCGATGTGCTGAACGTCCTGCGGTAGAAACGCTGCTGAAGAACCTGGAGGAAAGATGCTTTCATGAATGGCCACATTAAGATATCTTTATTCTCTCTTGTTTCTACGCTTTCCTTTTACACGCACACACACGTGCACACACACGTGCACACCCACCGTCCTACATCAACTGCCAGCGTTTCCCTTTTTCAGGCCTGTCTCCTGTAGATTGCTTCCTTCCATCATTCAGCATTATTTCTCTCTCACTCTTCCTCTGTCTCCCCTAATCTCTCTCGCCCATCTCCATCCTTGCTGCCTCCATGTATAAGACATCACCCCCCCCACCCCCACCCCCTTCCCTCCAGCCTTCCCAACTCCAGCCTTCCTGGATAATAAAATACACTAATGGAGTTAAAGTGACGTCCCACCTTGAACCAGCAGGGAGGTTATTTACATCAGGTGGTGGGGGGGCGGAGGGTGTGTGGGGGGGGCTGGGCAGTGGTGATTGGCTGCCTCAATCAGTCAGCCATGACAGGCGGCGCTCATATGACGGAGAACGAAGGAGAAGATGATTTTATTCTCACTCTCCTTTTGTTGCATCTTCTTTGTTTTTCATGTTTTTCCTCCATTTTCAGCCCAGATGCAGAGTTGGGCTAAAACCTGTCAGTCTGGAGACGTTCACCCAACTTCCTGTGCTGATTGACCCAATGAGGGCGCTCTGATTAAATGTCAATGTTTCCTCGCCATCATCTCAGTCTGCTGCGTCGTTGCTGCCTCAGCGGAGGCTGGCGGGATATTTTGCTGCTCACTGATTGGCCTGGCAGGAGGTGTCTGAGGTAAAGGTCAGAATTTCAAACCGCAGGCCAGAAACCTTCAGCCCCCGGTCCGATGTGTGTCGTGCTGCTGATTGGCCCACAAGTAAGATGATGATACAGATATGATGACAGAAGAAAAAGAGGAGAAAGCAGCAGAAGAAACACTGCTGCCCTGCAGAGCGACGCTTCCTCCTGCAGACAGATAAGCAAGCCGGTGGATTACAGAGTCTCTTCATAATCCACTTTACCTGTTCGCCCACAAACACGAAAACAAGCAGAGATCTCCAGCATCACTGTCACTGGATAATCTGTCAGCAGAGAAGGGAAACGCTGCCTCACGCGCCACTTAAAACCACTACTCAGCTACTTTTCGACAAAGTACGGACTCTGTTGGGTGCCCGAATATTTGCATATTCTATAAATAGATGTCTCAGTATGAAAATGCAGTTAATGGTCTTTATCAGGGTGTTGGGCCAAAACCGGCCTGGGATGAACCAAATATTAACAAATGAATAACAATTACTATTTGAATATAAGTAACCAATCAAATAAAAGTCATATACAAAATTAATTTCATATAGTTAAAAGTGTAAATATTTTTTTCTGTATTTTGTGTAAATATGTTAATTTCATATAATATTTGAAGTACATTATCTATTATTATAATTAATATTCAAAAATAAACTTTATAATAAAATAAAATTCCAATATAAAAATGTTCTGAATAATTAAATACATTTATATATTAAATAGGATTTTCTTTGTGTATAAATATGGATCAAATGTCATTCATATAGTTTTCTATTAAAAATACAAGTAAAATGAAAAATGTGGAGTTTTTTTTTCTGTAAACGTTATTGTATTTTACTGGTCTGGCCCACTAGAGATGCAATCAGACTGAATGTGGCCCCTGGACTAAAAGTAGGGACACCCCTGGTCTATATTCAAAATATCTTTAGATGCATTTGATTGCAAACTCAACATTGCTTTTTATGCAGGAAGTGCTGAATAAACGCTGGATATAAGATTTTATGCCTGGAAACTGAAGTGAAACTGTGTTAGAGTAGAAAACAGTGAAAATCTGCAGGACTGTGGTTCTGGAACCCGACCTGTGCAAAACCAAAACCAAACCAAACCACCGATGGCTGAGACACGTTTATGGTGGAGACAGAAACATGAATATGTTTATAACCTCCCCCAGGAGGATCCAGATCTGGTTGGTTACTTCAAATGTGTTCAGAGCAAAAGTTTGCTCTTTGTTGGAAAACATGACGTTGCTTCATGAAAATAGTCAATAAACAATAATACATTTAATTTGCCTGAAAGATCATAATTCTGATTATCTGCAGATCAGTTCATTTAGAGCCCTGCTTCTAATCAGATAAAGGCAAAACAACATAGCTTTTGTTAAAACATTAAACCACAAGTTCATTATCTGAAAATTATCTAATGACTGATTCTCATCTTCTATTAAAGCAAAAAACAAACCAAAACAGAAAACCATTAGACTGGGGCGTGACTCTGTCTCCTCATTGTAATTTGTTGATACTTTTTTCATCTGCAGTTCTCTGGAAGATGACGAGCAGCTTCTAATTAGCTGCTAATTTACAGCCGAATAGATCAGCATCCAGGAGGTTAATGCTGCCTGATTCCACAGGAAATAGCTGGCCCCGCTCCAAATAGGAGCTCTGGCCGAGGTATCACATCTTCCCTCCCCAAGGAAGGAGCGGTTACATTCGTAATTACCTCCTGGACTACTAGGCCAGATATCTGTCCACCTTTTCTATGAAGTCCCCAAATTGAGGTCATTCAGAGGGAGGAACGCTGCAAGGTGCACGCCATGGTTAGAGGGAGCGTTATTGTCGAGCATGTAGATGTGCCCAGTAAATGTCCTCAATTAAAATCCTGCATCTCCATCTCTCCCTCCCTCTGTTTGTAATCTTGGATATATTTGTGGTGAAATGGCTGCAATTATGCAGAGGAAGCCTGAGGGCTGGAGGCTTGCGACCGGGCGACTTGGTCTGATGGGAACATTACAAATCCGGCTCTGCGACACCTTCTGCTGCAGGTCTACAACTGCAAAGCTCCAATGTGTGAAGCAGCATGTAGTCAGGACAAGAGCCAACGTCTGCCGCTCAGGTAGCAGCCGCAGCGGGCTTCACCTGCCCACCCTGCATTTGATGTTAGGAAACAAAACCCTAGAAACTGGAAAGTGGTTTCACACAAAACAATAAGACCAAAACAACACGTTAGTGGAAAACAGGGACGCCACGATTTTGATTCAACTCATCTGCAACAAGCGTAATGAAGACGTTAAAGAAAAACTTTAGTCGTCCAAACTACTAAGAGCAAAAGAGTCAATAGATGCAGGCTCCCTTTCAGACTTCTCATTTTTGACTTCTCGTTTTTGTTTTGTTCTCAGTCAAGTTGAAAACAAGATAGTTAACTTTATATTGCAAATTTTTTTTTAAATTTAACCCTTAGAGCCAAATGTGATACATTCCACAATAATAGAAACTGCATCACTTTTATGTTGTGCATGTTTACTGTGCAAAATGTCATGAAGAAATGTAATGATCTGAGACTAAACTAGTCTCAAAATGATACAGACCTATTTACTGTAAGAAAAAGAAAAAACAAAAACATTAATTCAAATCATGACCCTAAAATAAAAAATAAAACTGATTCGAAGATTTGGAGAATTGTGACACTCCAAGTGGAAAACTATCAAGGTTTTCTCAGTAAAGACGCATCTTGACAGGAATCTGGAGATTTGATATGCATAAGTAAGTTCCCACTTGGATTATAAGTAATTTTCTCTTTTTTTTATAGGGGGCAGGTGTCCTTTTCATGCATAGTTGTAGTGTTCAATTAAACACAAAAAGGTTAATGAAAAATAAATATGATTGTACACTACTACATGTGTGAAACAAATAAAAAAAGGAAATGAAATGAAGTCAAAATACAGGAGAAACAATACGATAAATCACAATACTACATGTAAGATGATACATTGTGATTTTTCTTAACCTGAATGTAATTGTATGAAAACTGTCAGAACTCAGTAAAAAGTCCAACCTGTAACATGTCTGACGTGAACTGAGAGCAGAGGCTCTATGTTTCAGTCGGACTTTAGGCCAGCTTTGGGAATAAACCATCTGGGATGGCAAGCGGCACATCGACGTGGTGCTGGAGCCTTCACCTGAACAATCACTGTGGCTACCAAGAACAAGGAAAACATCATTCACACACAAATACAACTTTAACTTTTAATGGCAAGTCACATACTGAGCAAAACAGCTGGGAGGTTCACGGCCGGCCGAAACACCGGAACTCCCACGAAATGGGCCGAATACAACCACGAGGGAACCGGATTTGATGCAAGGCCCTTAAAAGGAGTCGCGTGCATTGATTAAATGATTCAGTCCATTAAGGATATTCACGGAGTCTGTCTGAAGTGAGAGAAAACGGCAAAACTGGAAAGTGTGTTCCAGCTTCTGGAAGAGGAAATGAGAAGTGGTCCATGAGGGTGGAAAGGTGAACGTTTAAGATACAAACTGGTTCTGCTCATTGTCCCAGTACATCCGTGGAAGGTACGAAACATCGTTCTCAGTGTGGGACAACGATTAACATAGACATTAACCAGAAGTGTGGGAGACTTGCTGTATATATCTACTATATTCATTTCCAGTCTCTGTCTGTCTCGCTGCATCCTCCATTCACTCAAACATGAGTTGACCTTTAGGAAATCTGGGCTGGTGATCAGTTTATGCGCTTCTTTCAATATGCAAGATTAAAAGAAAAAGGGCGTTTTGGTGAATGCTTTGTGGTATTTGTGCAACTGAACGTGCTATCTGATGGAAATTTCCCTGGAGCTCAGGTTGCTGCCTGGTGTCAGACCAACATGATCACACGCTTCTCAGAACGATGTAGAGGCTGCTTTCATGTCTGGAAGGGAAATTATTTCCTCATCATCCTTATCAGCACATGATCAGTCATAATATTATCATCAACCACCTCATATCTGGCCGTTATTTAACCAGATAAAGCCTGTTTCAAAAGAGTGACCTGGCTGAGAGGTCGGCAACACGTCAACACAACTGAACGAAGCGGGACGGTTAGATGATAAAAATCATAAGAGTGCAGAGCAGAACAGCCGCAGGGCCTGTGAAGATATTTCAGAGCATGAAGGAACCTGTCCAGGAGGAGATCTGTACCTCCCAGTGTAGCTACAGATAAGAGCTCTGAGCGAGGAAATTCCAAACAGTCAAAGGCATACCTGTAACTTTTGGCCACTAGGGGTCCTAAACCTGAAATTTACCCCCAAATTAAACTTCTGAGCCAAACATCAGCCTGACGTGAGTATTAATGGATGATTTTTAGGGTCACTTTTCAGTGTTTGACGCGAAACCAGACATTGTAAGTTTTCATGGGCGGATCCGTCTCTCATGGATCATGTGACCTGCAGCTATACAACACAGCGGGCTGAGCTTCATGGTGCTTATCCTGCAAATCTGAACAAAGTAAGAAGGTGTGGAACCCAGGAAGAGAGAGACCGATTCATTCTGCAACATTGTCGTATGGCCGTGGAAAGTTACAGGTTCTGCCCCCTGGTGGCCAAAAGTTGCACGGTGTACCTTTAACATCCAGTTTAAAGAACGTACATATTGTTTAAAGCCCTCATATCAAACATGTAACTATAATCTGAGGCTAAAAGGTTGCAGCCAGCAGCTACTTCTTCACACAGACAAAGTATTAAGTCCTGAAATACGTAGTTCAGCCTGAGTTTAAATGTCAGAGTTTCAAAGTGTTGTTTAAAGACTAATTCTGCAGAATGATGGTGTGCCTGCTTTGCTTTCTCCACATTTAAACACTTCATTTTCAGCTGGATCAAATATATTCCTGTTGAATAAATGACTCACATCTGATGTGCAGTTTTTTGGGGAAATATGGTTCTCAGTTTAATTTTTTTCACATGGTCTGGGGTAAAAAGAAACGACTAAAAATCTAAAAAAAGAACTGAAGAACTGCTAGTATTGCTATTTTATATATATACTTTTTTATATATACAGGTTTTGTTGTTGTTGTCTTGGGCATTATAGCAGTGAAATGATGGTCTGGTTGCTGTGTTGTGCTTTCCAAATTGAAAATTAAATTTAAAAAAATGGAAAAACTAGCGTAAAAATTTGGTAACATTTCTGTTTTTATTCCACAAAAATCCCCAGTATGGAAGAATCGCAATCTAAAACGAAGCAGCACCCAAAACATGGTAAGAGACGTGAATCCGAAGGAAAGCATATGGTCCCGGTCCCGGTATCTCCTGCTGCCTTTCATACCCCCCCCAGTCCAGACCCCCGCAGACTGGGAGCATCCCACTAAAGCTGCAGTTTTCCTCGTCCAAGTTGCTGAGATTCTCCAGCTTGGTCGTTTTTCCTTCTCCAACGCATCAGCCTGCAGGCTTTCTGTGTCCTTCCCACTGAGACGAGATAATCAGTGTTCTTACTTCATGTTCAGATCAGAACATTGTCCAGAAACAAAATTAACCTCCATCCTCTGATTTTCAAAGGACCGTTAGATTCTTATCGTCTTGTATTTTAACCAGTTATATAAGCCAAAACGTCTCCTATAAAACTATTTTCCATCCGTCTTATTTCCCATCTCAGAGATTCCTCCGATCGGCGTGCAGGAATCATTATTCCCGGTTGTTCCTCTGCGGCGTACGCGGGGTTAAGAGCAGGTGTCTCATATTGAAATGGGAGAAGGTCGGCCTGCAGTGGTCCAGCTTATCTGGGAGACGCTTGATTCAAAAGAGGCCACAGAGATGAGGAGGGAGGTCAGAGCAACCTAGATATTAGAAAAGAGGTTTACTCACATCCACCATTAGTCTCTCTAATAAAATGCCCCCCCCTCCTTTCTATTAATATTCAGTGTGACCGGCTGGAGTCTTTTCCCTGACTAAGACCATCCTGCTATGCACTGGGGCCTCTGATCTGTCTCTTATAATTAGATTGATAAATAGACTTCCTCCTCCTCCTCTCATCATTTTCCTCCCTCTCTTTCCTTCCTATTTTTATTCCTCTGCTGTGTTCTTGTCTTTATGCATCCTCCTCTAGAGGAGTCCTTCATCTGCAGAAGCGCCGCTCATCAGGTTAATCTGTGCCTCATCAGCCTGATCTGGAGATTTATCTTCCAAACTTCAGCGTATCACTCATCACATGACCTGGCTGGTGTAGTTCCACAGTTCCCATCTGACTTCTACACCTGTCCACAGGTGTTCTGGCCCCCCGCTCATCGGCTACCTGCTCTCACTGATCCACCGGTTGCTTGTTTGGTTTTTATTATTCTTTCAACTCAGTTAAATGAAAGAACAATGTTTTATTTCACTGAATTATAATTCAGCAAATCTATATTTATTATGACTTTTTTCAGGCTCCAGTTATTTGAATTATTAAAAAAATATGACCTTTTCTTTAATGGATCATTCTGCATTATGTATTCACCACATAAGCATATGCAAATAAACACACAGAAACACACACACACACAAACACATATCTATATATATCTATATATATATCTATATATATATATATATATATATACACATCTAAATATATAAGCTATATACCCGATTTAGTTGTAGAGTTAACATTTATAAACTACGAATAAATCAAAATTCTGTATACCACATAACAGGTGGAAGTTATGAGGGAAAATGAATATACACATACATTATATGTATAATACATACATACATACATACATTATACCCCTCCCTGGGCCGCCACCTTAACGTGGTGGAGGGGTTTGCGTGCTCCCTGCTTTGGCAGGGAGCCGGACTAAGGGCGGCCCGAAGACCCCTATGATGAGGACGACAAATGGACC
>JAVQJG010088242.1:0-24744 GCA_036024015.1 Craterocephalus amniculus | reverse complement strand
ATTTAATGCCATTTCTTTTAATTTATGTTAAATTAGTAATTTTGAATGCCAAATTTTGTTTTCAATGCCAATTTTTAATTTTCAATGCCAATTGGAGCTGTCATCATTATAACCCCATAACCACCTTACAACATCTGACAGAGGATCAGAGTAATGATATAATATCGCTGGTTCATGAACATTACACACTGTTCAATGATGTCCCCTTGCGTACTAATATCATTATACATGATATTGATGTTGGTAATGCAAGGCCTATTAAGCAGCATCTGTACCGCGCAAACCCAACTAAAAGAGCTCAAATGACAAGTGAAACGGACTATGTGTTAGAACACGGCTTTGCTAAACATAGTTCTAGTCCCTGGAGCTCACCTTGTCTTGTTGAATCCAAACCTGATGGATCTCCTAGATTCATCACTGACTATCGGAAAGTAAATGCTGTGACTGTCACCAACACATACACTTTGCCCCGGATTGAAGACTGTGTTGATACCATCGGTACTGCTCGTTTTGTCAGTAAGCTGGACCTTCTGAAAGGTTACTGGCAGGTCCCGCTCACTGATCGTGCTTCGAAAATTTCTGCCTTTGTCACCCCCGATTGTTTCCTGCAGTACACTGTAATGGCATTTGCAATGTGAAATGCGCCCGCTACTTTCCAGCGCTTGGTAAATACCTTGTTTTCGGATGTGCCAAATTGCAATGCATATCTCGACGATTTGGTTGTTTACACCTCCACTTGGGAGGAACACATATCTGTTCTTAAGGAAGTCTTCAAACGACTTGTGAGTGCGTCACTTACCCTGAACTTAGCTAAATATGACTTTGGAAAGGCAACTGTTACCTATTTAGGTAGACAAGTAGGCCAAGGTCAAGTGCGTCCTGTCGAGGCAAAGATCGTGGCTATTGCCGACTTTCCTGTCCCAGAGACCAAAAAAGCGTTGCGACGATTTCTGGGAATGACTGGTTATTACTGCAACTTTTGCCGTAACTTTGCGATAGTGGTACACCCCTTAACATCCTTGTTAAGCCCTAAAGCAGAATTCATGTGGACCCCAGAATGCCAACATGCGTTTGAGTGCAAAATCTCTGCTGGTGCATGCCCCGGTTCTTGCTGCACCAGATCTGACTAGACCGTTCAAACTAGATATAGATGCCAGTGCTGTAGGAGCAGGCGCTGTACTATTACAGAGTAGCAAAGACGGAACTGATCACCCCGTTTGCTATTTCTCGCGCAAGTTCAACCGGCACCAGCTCAATTATTCCACCATTGAGAAAGAAACTCTGTCTTTGCTCTTGGCTTTACATCACTTTGATGTATACATTGGATCTAGTTCTGCACCCACTCAGGTGTTCACAGACCATAACCCGCTAACTTTCCTAGCTAGCATGTATAACCACAATCAGCGCCTTATGCCCTGGGCCCTTATCATACAGGAGTACAATCTGGTCATACGTCACAAAAAGGGTGCAGCCAACTTGTTTGCCGACGCTCTGTCTCGTATGTTGTTAGAGGTTCAGTTATCATTTATTTTTATAACTATCAAGTATTTACTCACATGTTACCCTCTGTAGATCTTTAACAGATGTTAAACTGAGTTCCGGTATACAGCTGGGAAACCTCTTTTTCCCGCAGATCCAGGGTGTGAGAAATCTTGTTCATTAGGGCTAGAGGGTGTTTGTTGTTGTTGTTAACTTTTCTCGTGCCCTTTTGCTCCTTCGGGCTGGGAGGGGTTTATTGGTGTAATAACCTTTGATCTCTCAACTGCTCACAGTCTCCAATAAAAGGTCACTGCGTGAAGGAGCTCGTTGGAAGTCAGGCCCAGAGCACTGCAGCGACATGTGGCTCCAAACCTGATTTCCCCTTTGCAAAGCGATCCAAAAATCTCAACTGTGTCTTGTCGTTCATTGCTGACAGTTAGACCCAACATATGTGATTTTATGTTTGTTTTTGTTTTTTTGTGTGTGCTTTGTTTTGAAAGTGGTGTTTTGTAAACCTAATGGTTTGTGTTTTGAGGGGGGGGGGTGTTACACCCCTAGGCCTGCCAGGGCCTTATGCAAATTGACTGTGTCACAGCTCCCTCAGGATTGGCCTCTCCTCCAGCTTCACTTCCTCATCCACATCCTGCTCCACCCTCCTTACACCTTCCCTCCAGGATTGGACTACTCCCCCTCCACACCGGTTGGCCAGTCCTGATTGCTTCTCCGCCTATTTAAACAACACCTTATCAACAATCGGGGCAGCTGTGTGTTATTGCAACGCAGTTTGCCACTTGGTTGTCTGGTCTGGTTTGAGCTGAGCTTTTTGACAGTTGTATTAACTTTGTCTGTAGTTTACAGATCTTTTGGTTTGTTTCTGATCTTTGATTTAGTTTGGTTGCTCTCCTGTTACAGGATATTTTGAGTTTTATTCTTATCTTTTGCAAATCAACATAAAACCTGTAAATGCAAAAATCATTAATGTCAATTTTTAGAAGGAAATACCATTTCATTTCCCATAAAAAAGACTCATAATATAGTTTCAAATCTAACACAATTGAAATTAAACTTTTTTTCTGATATGCCAAACAATGTAAATGGAGTATTATGTTGCTGTAAATCTATTTAGTAAGGTAAATTCAAGTCCCAAGGCTAGCAGTGAAATACATAATTATACTCGCTAATGTTTTCATTAAACATGAAAAAAGCCTAAATGTATAACTGATATTTGTAATATAGAATTTTGGTGTCATTTCATGATTTTTTATATTTCCAGATTTTTTACATAATTTATTTTTTTCTTTTCAGTTGTTGAATATCAGCATTTATGTATTTTTTTAAAGTTTTAAACTTTTTAACTTTACAGTGCATCTGGCACTGTTCATGTTCATTTATGTATGACCATGTGTATCCGTGCTGTCCTTCAACCGTGATGTCAATGACTGCGTTAATAAACACAAAACTGAAAAGCAGAGGAAATGTTGAAGAGAAAGAGATGCTTAAGACAGTGCTTATTAGGAAGCAAAATAACTACAATGAATGTCAATGTAATGACAGCAGGGTTGTCCCTTAAGTTTGTTCTTCAAGAATTTGAGTGGTTTCTCTGTCTTTGATGAAATTCTCATACAGACATGGGCATGATAGGATTACAAAGCTTTACTCTTTCATATGATTACATTCAGTGGCATGCAGATGATACAGTCATACTGTAGCTTAGCGTTTTGCAATGGGCACAGTATTTAGCTTCTGTACTGTATCTGGCATGTAGGCTAGCCAGGATGTTGTTTACATGTATATTTTTACAAGCTGATCAGGAAATTTCAGTGGATGTAATGGATTTGTCATTGATTAACATTTTAAAATAGATCCAGGGGTCTGAATTGTTTACACTTTCACAGAGACCACAGTACCATTCAAAAGTTTGGACACATCTGCCCATAAATACGTTCTGAGATCATGTTTCTAATCTGTCATGAAATATTTGATCATGGTGAGCACCAACTGTAACATAAATCTTCATTTAGAAGATACATATGCTTTTTTAAATACTGTGAGAAATATTTGGATCTAGCTTTTGGGGACGGTACGAATGAAAGACATTGAGAATATTGCTGCTCTGCTCCATCAGCTTTGATCATTTGCTTTTAAAAGATTGTATCTCCCAATTTCACCAGTGTGCTCCAGTAATTTGCTAGAATTACCCTTTTCATTCTCATTTTAAGCAAGTTAGTTGTTTAACAGAAGAGTGTGAACTGATTGTATTCTCATGGATGAAATTGCTCGAAGCTACGAGACCTTCTCTGTTAAATGCTTTGCAGATTTTGTAACTTTTGTCTTTTTGACACTTTGTTATGACATTTATTTGTACATCATTTTCCTTCATCTCTGTTCTCATCTTCATTCTGTATTTCCTGATCTTTCCTTTTTTATCTGTCTTCAAATGTTTTTTTTTATTGTGTTTCTTTCATTGACAGTCTGTGATTTCTCCCAGTTTTCTTTCAATCTTTTCAGCTTTCCCCATTAGTCTCAGTCATAGATTGTGGCAGGTTCAGACAATATTAACAAAACTACACAACTAAAAAAAGGTGCTGACTGGCTCTGTAGAATCAAACATCAAGTCTGTTTGCACTATCAAACGCTGCATTAGCATCAGTGAGCTCCAGCCATATTTTATTCTTTGTTGCTTGTCCTTCACCTGATGTGCAGAATTTGCTGTTTTAATTCGTCAACTTGAGAGATGTTTGAATTGGCTGTTAAAAATTTTTAACCACATATTTGCATCAGAAATCCTATTGGGATATATTGAAAAATTGTTGTGCAAAGTTAGTAGCTCAATGGCATGAACGTAGATACACAAATATAGACACCACAAACTTTATTTTTAAAGAAAATGGTTGCTCATGTGGCTAAGCAAGAAGATGATTCATGTGGTTGTAAAGGACTAAAGTAATTAAATGAAAAACATGTTTTTTGATAAGGTTTAGTGGTCAGTTTACCTCAGATGATTATCAAATCAATTACCAAAGCACAATGTTTCAGAGTGAGCTCATTTGATTTCTGGATCTAGTCAGTTGAACACATTTTCTTTCCTGCTTGATTCTGTCCTTTATAGAGTGATTTATTTTTTATTTTTCTGTGTTTCATCTTAGGTTTTTTCTGTTAATCACTGTATGTTTTTGTCTTTTTTTACAAAACCCCTCTCTCTCTCTCTCTCTCTCTCTCTCTCTCTCTCTCCCTCCCTCCCCACAACGCATTGTTGTCTAAACGTTTGGCCATCTGTCATTGGTCAGAACTTCAGAGAAACAAGGAAACACCAGAGAAGGGTGACTTCTAATTGGTCCACAGAGGATATGGGACTGTTCAAAGAAAGTCTTTGGACAAGTGTTGATTAGAAAACAGCAGGTGGTGGAGCTGGCAGGGTCCTAGTTTAAAAACGGAGGATCAAGCCCTCCCAGTGGACTCTCTGAGGACTCCAGAGGGTCTCCAGAAAACATGCCAAATGATGTTGTATCATGTTTTGTCATATCCTCCTTCAACATACTAAGTCAAAGTTGGGCTATAATAATGTATGAAAATAATAAACCATACCGTGTCTAACTTATATGCTCACATTCTGGTCTTATGATCTTACATTCTCTGTTAAACATTGAGATCTGCTTTTGTATGTATTTTTTATGATTTAAGGGCCCCTTTATCATTGCTGACAGCTGTGTTTGACTTTTAATATATCTTACTTACACATTATCATATTAGTTTTTAAATTTAAGTGAAAGTTTGAAAAGTCTAAATCATTTAAGACCATTTTCAAGTTTCTAAACTGTCATGTAAAGAGCCACACTCTGCTTCTGATGAAACTTCGATTTGATAACTCAGCACTAATGAAGACCCCTAAACTGGTCACCCAGAACCAAGAAACACAGAACTAGATACATGTAGAAAAATATGTGTTGAATCCTGAGGTAGAAAAGGGGTACAAATGCCCACATTATCAGAGAAAGCAAATAAATGTATGATAAATGAATAAATATTAAAAGAAAGAAAAAAAAATCTTCGTAATAAATCCATTCTAAATATTTCCATTTCATATTAAATCTGAATCTGAGGACAAGGTTATATCCTTAATAGAAGGTCTTCATGAGATAGTGGGGGAAACCAGATATTTTAAGTGTACTGTAAATATGTTATATGTCCAAAAAGCCTATGAAATTCTGCATAATTACTCATCAGTTTATGTCAGATGTGTTGGAACAGTACAGGAACACACTGAAAACCTGCAGGAATGCGTCCCACACATAGACTGTAAAATGCAGAGAAAGCAGGGTCCCACATACGACTGAATTAAGCAGCCCCGATTGACATGGAATCACTCTGCACATGCTTTAAAGTTCCAACTTTTGAGCAACTTTGCATCATTTTGCAAAATCAGTAAACATAACCTGTGTCTTTATATAGTCATATTCCAAATTTTGGCTGCTACCATTCACACTTTTTTCAATTTATTAAAAGGCTAAAAAAAAAACGGGCCTGAAAGGCTGTTTGTCTTGGGTCTTTGGTTCAGTTAAATAATTTCTAGACTGTCATTCTGCTTGAATAAAATCCTAATTTTGGAGCCACAGCATCACCTCTTTATATTGAAACATAAAGCAATCACTATCCAAAATACATTCACAGTACAGTAGTCTCTCTTTGAAACAGAAAAAAAATATCGAAAGAACACTAAATTTATATATGCTGGCTGGCCAGTGCATATGATGAAATATTGAGATTATCTTTTAAAGCATCATGTTTTTGTCTGAACTATGTCTTGGCATGCTTGCAAACAACATGAGGGTTAAGTGAAGCAAAGCCAACGGTGCTGATGTGACAAAAAATACTAGAATATACATGCTACTAAAATAAACATCAGTTTCATCAAACAAAGCAGATGTTGCTGCTTTTAGATATGAGACTCACTTACCCCAAAACAGTGTTGTCTCACTGATACAAAGCTGCTATGCTTCATCCACAATTCATTACATTTTTTTTACTATTTTCTCTGTGAAACTAACACGATACACAATATATTATCTCTTCTCTCCATTGTGCTTCTCATTGCTTGACCTAGCCTACAAAATAACACATTTACACGAAGCTCTGCTGATATTTGAACATTGCATGCTTCTAAATGGTGTATGATAGTATCATGGGATAAGAGGGAGAACTGTTACAGATTTCTCTGTTTATTTGAAAGATAAATGACCAAAGCATTCAGTCTATGTAATATTATCACTGCAAAGACATGTTCACGTGGAGGTCTACAGGGAGGAAAGGGGATAAAGCCTTTAATCCTATTATTTGGCATAAGCTGTGGTAAGACAAAAACCCTGTGATTGCTGGAAAATGTCCATAATGAGGGGAACTGAAGCTTGTTTCTAAGTTAATTGTTGACATAGACTGGGGCTGGGGGATAGGAAAGCTTATGAAAATGTAGCTTAATTCATAATCAACAAAAATAATTTGTAGTTAAGGAATTATCCTGTTATAAATATGCTAATAATTATAGATATTCTGTAATGATTTGCATATACAAGGCTATTTTTTAATAAAACAAACAAATAAAAAGCTTCTGTTAAAATGATCTGATGAAGCTTTCTGAAGCATTAAGCTTTTCAGGAAATTGGTTCAGGAAAGGGTTAATCCCTAGAGTAGTAGTAAATTGTACTTGTGTTATTCAGTTTTTGGGTAAAATGGAGGATGATCTGTGGGACAGAGTCTCTGATCTAAAGACCACTGGCAGAACTGCTGGGGTTCTGTGTTTTCTTGTTGTTGTTTTTTACTTTTCTGCAGATTTTACCACAATTATAGCAGTAATGCTCAGAGGGAAGCTAGAAGAAACCAGAATCGTCACATCTGCCTGGACCAGTTACTACTTACTGTACCAACAGATGAAGCTTGTGAAGCTTCATGACTGGATATCTAAAACTTGTCCATGATACAAAGCTTTTTCTCTTCCTTTTTAGTTCTTACCTCGTACCCTGTTGGATGTGTATCGGGGGGAAACAAGATGGAGTGGAGGAGACTCATTGTTAGCTTGATTTGGGCTTTTCAGCCAATCAATTTTTATTTGTATAGCACCTTATACACAACCAGAGCTGACCAAGGTGCTTCACAGAGAATGAGAAAACAATCAGTACAATAAAATGAGTTTTAAAAAGGCAAATGAAACAATATAGGAGCACAATAAGACAATAAAAACTAAATAAAAGAAGATGTCAGTGAGAAGTACTGAAAGTGCTAAAAGTCATCCTAAAAAGGTAGGTCTTAAGTGGAGCTTTGAACAGTGGCAGGTCCATGATAGATCAGAGTTCAAGTGGAAGGTTATTCCAGATTTTAGGACTTGCCATTGCAAAGGAGCGATCACCCCACTGCTTGCACCTAGACCTGCAACAAGTGCTGTCCAGCAGAGCGCAAGGCCCTGGTGGGTTGGTTAATGTTTAAAAGCTCACATAAATAAAAAGATGCCAGGCCATGTACAGCACTAAAAACTAACACTAAAAGTTTATAATTGATCCTAAATTTGACAGGGAGCCAGTGGAAAGATCTGAGAATGGGTGTGCTGTGTCCATCAGAACAAGCGCCACTAAGATTACGGAGATGGTGATCTCCCATCTAAGGAAACTATGCACTTAGCAGTGAGGCTACTGGCTCCGGCAAAACTACAGTCTTTAATGCCCTAGATCCAAATTTTCGCACAGTTGATTCTACTGCTGTGACTTGGCTTTACTTAGCAAACATATTACTTGGGTTCTCAGGCACGTATTGCTTTTCCTTTGAATGATGGTAACTTCGACAATTCATTAAAATTGTCTGGATGCAGTACCTGTCCATTATTGTTCAGTTGTGGGAGAGTGCTCGATTTCGTACATGCTGCATAACTCTTCGTGGTAAAGAGATTTATGACATGTTTTAGACTCTCACTCAAGCACTCAAAATTTCATTGTGACATGCACATTGAAATGAAAAGGTTGCAGATTCCTCATTTTATTGAGAAGCTTCAAGTCCAACTTCATCCTCAGTCACTAACCTGCTATGAGATGTTTTTTAAAATGTTGTTCTGGTCAAAAGTAATTTATCCTCCTCATTTCTCAAAGTGAACACTGTGTAAAAATACTTTTCTTAAAGAAATAACAGAGTTTAAGAATAAATTATACAAAAGCTGCCATTTTCTCCTCAGGTCTGCTAGCACCTGTTTGTTTATTATCTGTTTAGCACCACAACATTCACACCCGCAACTTTGATTATCAGGCATGTGATTTTGGTTGTCAGGTGGAAAAAAATCTATACGTTTATACAGGAAAGTATAAACCACATGTAACCAATTCTCAATCTGTACTACCAGACACAAGCAGATACACTGTATGATTTATCAGAATTAATGTACTCAATGACAATGACTTTTTGGTAGCCTGGGCGACACCCCAGCACCCCCACTGCTTGCAAGCCACTGCTGTTTGATATAAGTTCAACTGACTAAACCTGACAGAGCAGATGTGCAAGCAAGGTACAAAACCATGCTGAAATGACTGCGAACAAGAACCCGTAACTATTGATTACTTGCAACAAGATGAAAATACATGGCTTAAAACCAGTACTGCAGGAAGGGAAAAAAAGAAAAAATAAACACATAGATGTGTATATAATATGATAATATATATACTAATATAATGATAATGTGATAATGTGAAATGATAATATAATATTATATAATCATCATGCATAATAAATGCATGATGCATCATAAATTTACTAGAAAAATTTAAAAAACATGCAGAATGGATAAAAGTGGATAATTGCCTCAACCACTGGATGCATGCAGCAGAACCCTCTGTAGTCTCTCACATTTTGTTAGAAGTGAGAAATGCCTCAGCTAAGTTACTGAAATCTCAAACGTCCCAACTAAATGATGGAAAAATGTTCATTCTTTCTCCAATTTCTCACTCCATTGCCCCCTCTCTCTTTCTTTTCCTTTTTTCTTTTCCCTCTTGCATTCTCACGGCTCATTCTGCAGCAGCTCTGTGCAATCTGTCAGTCATGTGTAGCCCTTGTCAAGTTTTCAGCTAAGACCTGGGTAATCCTGCCATCGCTGAAGCTGTTAACTGGCTAATTACAGAGTATATTGGCCGTCACAGCCCTCTAATCCTCCACTCTCATTCACTTTCGCCCATTAAGGATCCCAGCGGATTACTGTAACAATCACACCTCCTTCTCTCTTTGATGGTATATGAGGATTAGTATTAAAATAAATAGTGTGTGTCACAGAAACGATGGCGGTGCTGTCATGAGACGGGAGAAAGAGACTCCTACACCGAGGAAGTCATACACTCTAAAGGATTTATTAAAAGGGCTTTTAGATCAGCAACTTGTGCTTCATTCTTGAATCCATGTTGCCCATGTTGTAAGAAAGGAAACACAGGGGTAGGAACTCAGAGGATCTATCTATCCTGTATCCTACTGTAAGAAACACAATTTTCTTCTTGAAACATTCAAAAGTGGAAATTAGTTTTCCAGTCTGATTCGCCTCATTTCCAAGTTATCCCTTCTATTTCAAAACTTGACAGAAGACGACAACTTGCAATTTCCTAAGAGAGATTTTTTTAAATTGAGAAAAAGTATTATAGAGGAAAGAAAACAACTTTCACTAAACTAAATCTAAAGTATTTCAGAAACAGTGTCAATGTGAATGTAAATTGTCAAAAATAACCCACTATATCAAATAACTACAGCATCAATGCATTAAAACCATTTAACTGGGTTTATGTCCCTGACATTAAGGCTATCAACAGCACATCATGTTGTGGAAATTATTCAGAACTGGTTTTGTTTTGTCCGCTAAGTGTGGAATGAGCCAATGATATTAGCAAGTGAAATATCAATGTAATTCTCTGGTCTACAGGACAGTTTTGTTAACAGATGGTATTTAGTCCCTGCCATGTTCCATTGCAGATATTCTCCATGGCAGTTGTGTTCCCTGTTTGATCCTTATGGATGCAGTCAGCTACCATTTAAATTTAATTCAATATCTCACTTAACACAGTTATATGATATAATAGATAATTCATATATCTCACATGTGGAAAACAAAAAAAGCCTTAAATGTAACTCAACAAGCCACACATGAAACTAATGGGTATGAAGTCCAAATCTGGAATAATCAAGAAGCCTACTCCTGTGCAAATTTTCCTATCAAATGTTCCCATTTTGAACAATTTTCTATGATCTCTTATCTTCTTAGATTTTCTCAGAGAGGTAGGTTATATGCATTTACTAAAAACATTGGTTTAGGAATATCTCAGAGAGCTGCTAGTTTATGACCCTTTTGCTTTTCTACCTTTCCCATCCATCTTCAAGCTAACTGCAGCATCTGAGTGCTTGATTTGTGTGTACCCTCAATTTATTGATGATGATGTAGACCGCTACCCCCCACTTTTAAAAATGGCACTAAAGGGATACCCAGTGCATTAAAATGTGATGCAGAGGGTTCATGTCCAGGCTGTACTGTGTGGGAAAATTACGAGACAGAATGTGTTTCTGTGCACGATATGCCCCCTTTAGCAAACAGCGGCCAGAATTTTCGAAGATGAAATGTTGCCCAATTAATCCTCACGCATTTGGCTGAATCTGAGAACTCCTGTAAAACCCTGCACTCATTGTGCCTTTTCCAACAGTGGTGAAACCATCAATAAATGTCAGTTTTGTTGGCAGCTCCATGCACACAAGCTGCAAGTGAACTGCCAGCATCGTGTTTAACATATGCAGTGAGATGCTCTGATTATCAGCTGTCCCATATATTTACCTGTTTCCTGTTGTGAAGTTTTCTGCCAGTGCTATGCAGCTGTCCACATACTCATGGTCTCTGATTTATGATTTGATTAACTATACTTAAATTTTTTTTTTTGATAGTTTTAAAATATCAATTGAACAAGTAAATGAAAAATGCTTTAAGTCCATGGTTCCCAACCTGGGGTCCAGCAGAGCACAGGGGGGCGCCAAGGCTTTTAACATTCTGAGCCATCATGATTAATGTTGACACGTTGCATTTTAAGGGGGAAAAAGTCAGGCTAAATGTTGTTAATTTCATTTCAGCTTCATAGAAGGACATGCCTCCGCCAGAATCCAGTATTTTTGGTGACAATCTGGCTTCAGCACAGGGTAGTGCAGGAGGAACACAATTTTTTAGTAGATGTGTAAACTTTGATTGAAAAACAGTTTTGTGTTCAATACTTAGAGATTGTTTCTTCTTTTAATATTCGGTTAACAACATGAAGCCCTAATCCTAAAAGAAAGCAATGTAAAATAACCTTTTCCAAATGGTAAAGTTTGAAATGCCAAAAAGGGGGCGGACTGGGACAAAAATAAATCTCTGGCCTTTTGGACACCGCAAATCTTTGTTCTCCCATATGTGAATATCTGCCTTAAAACTCAAAATCATGCAATGATTTATCAGCTGCTCCCATGAAAGTAATGGCACAAACTAATGTGGCAATCTAATAGATTTTTTTTATGTATTATCATTACTTCATCATAACTTTGTAAACAGCTAGCATGTTTACAGCTACTTCAGACTTACTGGGTTTACTGGATCTCTTTACTACAGAACTGAACCTCAGCGATGTGAAAGCAGTGCAGCTTGCCTCTACCACCATCATCATTATCCACGGCAGCTGATGAAGGTCCTGCAACTGTCAATCACTTTTGAATATTAATGGCCGTCACTTTTTCTTTTAATTGTGCTTCCTCTCCTCGGCTCTGACAGGTAGTAGCTACTTCCACCGACACAGGAGTCGAAAGTATCTGATTGGTTCAGCCTGGTGTCACTTAAGAACAGAACCAATGGGCCGCAGAGCAATGTGTTTCATGGGCTGCTGGTCAGAAAATTAAGTTCTGTCCAAACTGGATGAATAAATTACTCAGGCTCAGGGACCACAGCGGAAGAGAGATGTGTTTAAATATGCTGAGCCGGCTGATATACTGAGTTTTATGGACCACTCAGACCAATAAATAAATTTTGTCTGCCCAAAAACCATGTCGGCCCACCGGGAAAATGCCCGGTATGCCAGATGGCCGGTCCCTCCCTGCGTAGCAGTAACTGATAGGAACCATGTTATAACACAGCCACTCTGCCTCCTGGGAACATTTTATTGGAATAAGGAAAAACAAAAGATATGAAGACTACAAAAGCTGACAAGAAAGTGTAGGCGTTAATGTTTCAACGGTGGAATCTGTTTTTCCTCCACAGCTGCAGAATGTTACCACTTTACCTTCTTCCCCTTTGCTTTATTTAAGCCATTTCTCCCTGCAGTGATGCCACTCTCAATCTGTGGCGCCCCTATAATCACAGTGTGTTGTGTAGAGTTTGTTAGCAAGTTGTTTGAAGGCTGCAGCGCTGGGAGCTTGATCTCTGGATCCCTGCAGCATAATGTGTTAACCTGATTTTACAAAAGATGATAACACCTCTTTGGTGTTTGCCTCTTTTTTTTGACTCGCTCACTTGCACAGTGACTGAATACAAATGCAACAATCTTTTTCTCTCCACTTTCCAGAATTCTACAAAAGCCCTCTTGTTCTTATTATATATTAGATTGTAATTATCCACCACAGTTCAGCCACAGTCAGACCTTAACATCACTTTTATTTCTGATCCTTTTAGTACATGGGTTAGTGTAATGTGAATTCCTTTAGGAGATATTTAGATCCACTCATGATCAGTGTACATCCAATATAAAGCCCTTTCTAACCGCTACTTTGAAAACGACCTTTAGTGTACATGGAAATTATTATGTTAATGGGCGGCTGTGGCTCAGTGGATAGAGCCGTCGCCTACTAGAACAGGAGGTCGACGGTTCGATCCCACTCCGGTACATGTCGAAGTGTCCTTGGGCAAGACACTAAACCCTACCTTGCCTCCCGATGTGCCTATCAGGAGTATGAATGTGGGTAAATGGTTACTTCCCTTGCACCCAGTATGTTTTAATATAGGTGCTGTGTGAATGGGTATGAATGGGTGAATGAGATTTGTCATGTAAAGCGCTTTGAGTGGTCGGTGACTAGAAAAGCGCTATACAAGTACAGTCCATTTACCACTTTTATTTTCTCTGAAGTCAAACAGAACCTGCAAACAGCAGCTTATCTCTAGTTGCCTATATTAGCATGGCAACTAGTTACCAGCTGGTAGTTACTGTTACCAGCTGTAATAAACTTAACTATAAATGCAAGAAGTCTTGACCTTCAGTTCCCCCCTAAATCTGTACTCAAAACCTTTTCCCTTCTGTTTTTATCTGCATGTAGTTTAATATATACAAACACAAAAAAGATCAAATCTGATTTAAAGCTTTTTCTTTATCCAAACCTGATAAATAGTGGTGCCAGCATAAAGCTTCCTTTGTCAGAACATGAAATGAATGGCTCTAGAATGATTTTCTGGGTGCATTGGTTTCACTGTATATTAACTTAGCTGTACTGCTTTGCCATTACAAAGTGACACTTTGTCCCTGTAGCTTTAGTTTGTGCTGAGCTGGATGCCACTGCGGATGCTCCACTTGTTGCATTTCTTCTAAAACACTGCTGCACTCTGACTTTGCCATTCCAATGAATAAATGGCTCTAATGGTTCCTAAGGAGAGGCTGAAAGTATTTTGGACACAATAACCCCTTGCTCTAGCACCCTCCCTCACCTCCCCCATCAACCACTTCCTGTCTCTAGTGGTTAGAAGCAAGAAGCAATTTCTCTTTTTAGGGTGAAAGTGAAAGGCCAGTGCTGCACAAAGCAATTACTGCAAGATCTCATTCACACACATACACACATACAGACACACAAGTAGGGCAAACAGCACACAGAGACCATGTAAGTGTTAATAAAAACCATTGCATCGCCACGGAGCCTTCTTAAATTAACATCAAGCAGCCTATAATTGCCCTTCCTGCTCAGAAACTTCTCAAGTGGTCATCAAAAAAAGAGCAAGTCTTTCTATGCTATTGGAAAAGACAAGCCCAAACACACTATAACTCAGATCAGTGTACGAATTGTGACAGTGTACACACACAGAGAGTCATAACAGAAGCTACAAACCCTGCAGCACAGCAGTAGCCCACACAAGCAGAAAGCAGCCAGCGTCTTCTTTCCCCCTCATAGTCAACTGTTCCCCAAAAGACAAAACACTTGCATTTGAAAGGAAAAGGAGGGGGAAGTCAGTAAAGGGGAAAATGGGGGGGGATAAAAGAACAGCGACAAAAGTGAGCGTTATGGCTTTTTAGTCCTCTTCAGTGTATGAAATAAAGAATCAATTTATTCTGTGAACTGTCATGTATGACAGCATGTAAAAGCCATTAAGGGGAATATAAGCCAAAAGGGAGAAGGAGGGAAAAAAAGAAGAATAAAAAAGAAAAATCCCACAATGCAATATCAACACTCACCACTACTGTGTGAAAAATGGGTGAGGGAACAGAGAATTGAAAGGTAGGGGAAATAAGAATGAGAACGAAAGGGGGAATCCAAAAAGCATCGAACATAAAGTGGAGAGGTGGAAGCATGAAGGATATGAAGGAAAATGACAAAATTAGGGAGGAAAGTTGGAAATATTGGGGATAAAGTGAGACAAATAGTGGGAAAAGATAGGGGGGTAAAGAGGAAGAAAGCCAGATAGTGAGTGTAAGAGGATGAGATGGAGGGTGTTCTGGTGTCTACAGGCTCTCTGGTGTCTTCCATCTTTGATCTAAATGTACTTTGGCATTTCTCCTCTCCTCTCCTCAGATGCAATTAGAATTCTGGCTAGCCAAGCAGACGCAGATGAAATGGCTGCTTAATGACTTCCTCGGCAACTCGCCCCGGCAACGCAAACCTTCCATCTGGAGCCTCCTGTTTCTCTCTGTCCCTCTCTCACCTCCTCCTTCCCACCCTTTTCTTTCTCCTCACTTCTACGTACCCATTTTGATTTGAAATTACTTTCTGGTCTGTTTTGTTTTGTTTGTTTGTTTTGTTTTTTTGGGTCTGTTTCCTTTTTCTCTCATATTGAAATATAACGTATTTGCTACCACACTTTTGCCAATAGCTCCAGAAATCAGACACATTTAGTAAAAATATGAGCAAACTGAAAGAAGTGATTCATAAATCAATTTAATACTCTTTTTGATTTGATGGCACAAACTCAACATATTAAATTTTGTTGTAAATTGAAAGTACATACAAAGTTAGCTAATGAACAAAATATTAGGAGTAAAGGTCACAAATCAAGTGAAAAGCATTCTCATTTCCCATAAAACTACTTTACAAAACATAAAAGTCCCGCCCCATTGGTGTGGGAACATTTTTTGACAAGTATCATACCTGCATGTATTTTCATGTGTTGTGCTTAATGCTAATTGAAAGGAAATATTTTTCAATTAGCTTAAAGTTTGAAGCTTTGTGTACTCCTGAAATGACAACTGATTTACCTGGTAATGATAATTGACTGCAATAATTTTCAAAAGCAATATGAAGAGAGTCAAACAAGAAACCAGATCATTAAATCAACCAAGCATTTCCAGAATGAGATGATTCTGGACAGATTCATGCACTGGAACCTATATAAAAGAGGCATGCTTTTTTGGACAATAAGAACTATAAAAAATAAATTAATGAAAAAAGCAGTTGTCAAACCTTTTTCCTTTTTTTGTTTAATTACCAATGAACTCCATTATACTCAGTCAAACAAAGGAAGCCAGATGACCCTCAACCAGTTAAGACATGCTTACTGAGACGGTGTAAGATAGTTTCAGTACTTTAAATTTTTGTTGCAGGTATTATGAGTGGTTCCAACCGCATCTAATGAGGCAGCTGAATATTAATCTTGTGTAAATATATGCTAACATTTATAAACATTTTATTGTTGTAACATTGCAACTTTAAATTTAAAATCCAAGCTCAACATCCTCAAGCAAGGCTTATATTTGGTAACCAGGCAAACAAAATCTGAACGTTAACATTTTATTTCTAGCTATGGATTCCAGACTAATTCAGTCACAGCGCTGCCACACAAACATTTTCCAGAGAGTTCATGACAATGTATGAAAATCAGATAATAGGCCTTCTAGTTAAAGCATGCTTATTTAACCTTGAAGTTACTGCAGCCTCCAGCTCTTTATCCACCTTTTTTCTTTCCATCTCACTGGTATGTCTCAGTACTCAGCTCATCTTTTTATCACTCCACAGGAGGGAGGGCACACTTCCTAATTGAGCTGAGGAATGCAGATTTAATGAATTTGGCAGATGAGTCACATGGTGCACACTCATGAACAAACATCCACAGTGTGGAACTCACAGGCACACACAGACATGCCTGATCAACAAAAGCCACAGAGACTTGTTCCCTTCCAGTTGCTGGTTGAACCCCATTTTTGCAGCTATACTCTTACATGGATTTTGTATCGACTTTTATTTTGGACATGGTAATCCAAAATAACTCCAACTGTAACCAAGACATGTCACTAATCTCAACCTTAACCTTACTTCAGATCTCATAACTAACATTTTGCCTTCTTAGATGTGCACTTTGGTTCTCATGAGGACTCCTGGTACCTGATGCGTGTAAAAGGAAAGGTCCCAGTGAGACAAGAAAATCAACTTTATGTTTTTAACCAACAGGTTGTCCACATTCACATCCACCAAGATATAAAAGGTTTGTATGCTTGCTGGCAAAACATGATTGCATGCAATGTAAACTGTATAAGTATGACACAACTCTTGGCATTTTCTGCATGCCATTTTTAAAAAGATTCCTAAATTTTTGATGTGTCTTACTACAGTAACAACAGTTAAAGAATATCACACAAGGTACGGTGTCATATTGTCACATTACATTATATGTACACAACGCATACAACAATAAAGCCATAGAGTAGCCTACTAACATGAAACAAGACATGGTGAGCGTTTATTAAGCCAGTTTATGAAACCAGGCATAATCCATCTCTTCCCTTTCATGTAGTGGGTATCCATACAGTCTGGGATTATCCTGCCAAAAAACAAAACAAAAAAGCCCCAACAGCTTCCAATCCTTTTTCCTGCAATCATCAGATAATTTAATGTATTAAGACATTCAAATATGCTTAGTAAAAGTTTATTTTAATATGATTGTAAAAACAGAAAATCATCAAATTGGTTGTCAGTATAAGGGACACTGAGTTCTTTAAATGCAAAACCTTCATAAACTTAACAATAGCCATATAAAAATCTATATTAAAAGGGCAAAGTCTAACAGTCACATGGCATGTGGCTGTCTTTAGGAAGTAAGACAAGAAGGCACACAATTAAAAATAAAAATAAAAAGACATGCTTGAGAGTTATCAGCGTGCAACACAACTTTCACCCCATTCAAAAATTCATGTGGCAGTAACAAAGGGCTTCAGTTAAGGCATCTGTACGCAACAAAGGCATATTTTGGCTTGTGCCAGAGGGTAAAAGCTACGACTGTGTGAAGAACACAAGTCCAATCAGGCTTTTTGCTGATGTCAGCTTAGAGATTGCTATACCGTTTAGTAATATTACAGACACTAGGCACTTTTCAGTAGTACAGTTTACCATAGCTGTGGCTCGCAGTGGGTCAGTGGTGGTCTGGGGAGACTTATGCTTAGATGGCTGGGACCTCCATGTGTCAGCCAGAGGCACCCTGACTGCCATAAGATGAGATTCTCAGACCATTGTCAGACTGTGTATTGCTGCAGAGGGACCTGGGTTCCTTCTAATGCAGGTGCATGATGAAGGCATCGACGCTATGGACCAGCCTGCCCATTCACCAGACCTGAATTAAGTCCAGCCCTCTGGGACACCATGTCTCATTCCATCCACCACTGCCATGACACAGCAGACTGTCCAGGTGTTGACTTATGCCCTGATCCAGGTCTGGGAGGAGATCTAAGAAAGCATCTGTCATGTCATCAGGGGGTATGCCCAGATGTTGCAGGGAGTGCATTCAGGAATGTGAAGCCCACTGATGAAACTTATTTTAAATTGGCTTGAGTAATTGATGAGTAATCCACAAAAGTTGGCTTCATCTGCGATCTGATCTTTCCACTTGTATTCTGGTATGATTCTGACTCTAGATCTCAGTGGGTTGAATTTTGATGTTCTTGATACATTCAACTAATGAATAAAGATTTTCAATAGTAACATTTAATTAATCAAGATTGGAAATGTGTTTTTCAAGTGTTTCCTATGTTTTTTTGAGCAGTCTATGTTCCAGTAGAATCAACAAGGATTTATTTTTTGTTTTTTAAACAGTTTGGTTTAAAATTAAGGATGTTGCATGAATGAATAAAGCTTATTAAAGTCAAACCTTTTCAAATATGTTCTTATAGTTTTAATTCTAGGGTTCCTCAGGCTGCCCATGGACATTCCTGAACAGTAATGTATTATTTGATGTGAAATGTTGATAAATCAATTGGTTACTGAATTATTAATGGAATGCACTGTTCACTATATGTGTATTAATAATTTGTGCTGATTCTTAGCCATCCATGAGTACATTTAATCATACTTAACAAATCGTAGAGACCTATAGACTGTAGTAAAGTCGAATGGCAGCTACATGTACAAGATTTCTGAACCAAATGGTTTTATCCTCTTAAGCCCCAAGTCCCATGCTGCGTGTGCTATCCAATGATAATGAAACACCTTCATCGCAACAGGAAGCCCCTTCCACTGCCCACTAAGCGTCTCACACATGCATGAACATGATTTAACATGAACATACACATACCGCACTAACACAGTTACTCTGAGTATATTGTTCTTCATGACTAAACACACTAAGACAAGTGATAATGACCAGCTTCAAGACACATGAGTGACAAGAGTTAAATGAGATAGGAATATAAAAAAACAAACTGTCTGCGGTTAGTGGGACCCAAACAACCAAATGCCAAGGGGCTTGCAGAGACTTTGTTTAGTATGGAAATGGGAACAAAATATTTAAACTAGTTTTGTTACGTCCTTACTTGTCAAAGAGTTCAAAAGGAGAAACAAAAATAGAATTCCCGTCGAGATGTTAAATTGATTCTCAGTTTTTTATTGGTCCGAAATGCAGGGGGTAAAGAGTACAAAAGAAAAGACCAATGGAGATTGGGTAAAAAGTGCTTCTCAAAACAATAAAAGAAACAGGCGACCTAAAAAGTAAGAATCTAGCACAAATTGTTAAATAAGAAAAAAGAAAAGAATTAATCCAAAAACAGAGGCTGGTCTACAAACTGAATTAACCAATAAGGGAGAGCAGTAAACTAATAAACTAATTGTACTAATTGTACTAATTCAGTACAACTTTCACCAAACAAAAAACCTAACAATTGCTCTGGCCACAAACAACTAAGAAAAAAAACAATCAAAATGCTTTATTGGAAAAGCTCAAGTAGCTTTAACGCTACACAAATAAATGCAAAGTCAAGCCATTGATCAAGAAGCAAGCAGGCTGAGGACTGTGAGCTAACGGTGGCAGTGGCAGACTGGGGGGGGTGTGAAACGTGCATTCTCAGCCTGCTGGCTACTATAGGCGGAGACTGTCTGCCGCGGCCACCGTAGCATCAAGCATGCGCATCCAGGAAGTACAAGATGCTACAGTTTCGGCTCTAAAAATACACTAAATGGTGGTGGAGTGTGGCTTAGTTGGTTGAGCAGCCACCCCATGTACAGAGGCCACAGTTGCTCATTCTAGCTGCTGCCCTGGGTTTGAGTCCCGGCCCGGGAGCTTTTGCTGCGTGTCGTTTCCCGCTCTATGATCCTCCTTCCTGTCTAGCCACTATCAATAAAGGCCACTAGAACCAGAAAATATGCTAAATGATGTTGTTTTGAGTAAATTGTGGATGCTACCCACTCAGGACAATTGGATTACATTGGACGAGCAGTATGGATGAATATTGCCAAGTTCTTGTGGACTTTTTGAGTGAGCGTCGTTCAACATCACTGTAGCCGAACTGATGCAAAACAAAAACCATCCCATATCTCCAGCTACATGATGAATATCACGAAAGTGTTCCAGAGTGTTAATCAGCGTAAGGGTGAGTAGAAAATGAAATGAAATGAAATGGGTGCAGAGACACACTGCAACCACACGGGTACATCCCCATCCAAGGCTCTCCTTTTACACAAAATACGGTGCTCACCGCGTGACATACACAAAAGCAAAATGAAGTTTTCAACTTCCATTGTGTTGTTGCAAGGTGTAAAGCTTTGGCTCCCAGTCTCTATGCAGAGTGTGTTTCCAGCATACATACTGGCTACTCAGATGACACCTGAAATCCCAGTTTTAATGGAAGCCTGTTTCCAAGATACAGTCTCATTCCAATGGTATTTATGCAACTGCCAATTTGTTTTGTATAGTTTAGGGAAATCAGAACCACACATCAGTTTCCCTTTATTTTGTCCTGTAGGCCTGGATGGATGCCTCATGCATATTAGCTGTGCAGGTATTAGTCACAAAACACACAGCTAAATTTGGATCATGCCACACTGCAAGCTAAACAAGCTCCATTCTGCATGTATCGTGTTTTGGGTTTCAGTGTACATTGCTGTCCATGTGATCTGTCAGACAGAATTACATATCAATAGAATTTTTTTTAAATCTAAGTCAAAGTGAACTTAAATCTCAATCATAACATCACAGCATCCACTGTATCATCACATAGGGCTCAGAATGAACATATATGCACAATTTAAGACATGGATGTCCAATGGTGGTTTTGGTCTGCTTTAAGCGAATCCTGGTCCACTTCCACTAAAAGTATTTCTTTGCAGTTGTGGAAATGTTCATTTGCAGTCTGGTGTGGACCAAAGAACCAACTCTGACCCGATTGAAACCAGTGGTTTTGGTTCACTTCCAAGTAAAACCTGATGTGGTTCCCTTACAGTGTGGAAGCATCTACTGTAAGGGTGCATTTCACACCTGCTCTTCTGAATCAAATCAAAGGCAATTGAAAGGCACAGCATAACTCCCATGTGCATCAAAGAAGTAAACACTGTTTAACCTAAAAATGTTTGTCTCTGTTTGCTTCAAGTGAACCATGCAAGAAGTTAAATGGCTAAAACTACAGTTCCCCTGTATTAACCAATTGATAAACTATAGTTTTCTTATGAGCAGAGCATCTCCAATTTCCTGCCGTGGTAATTCTTGATGCAGGGGTACTTCATGTAAGTTTGGAAAAAATATTCAAAAATTGGTTAATCCAACAAAAAAGCAAACTTAGATACTTCAATACCAAAACAAACTAATAGTCTAGTGAGTTGGTTTTAAAAAAGACCTCAGTTTTGCAAGACAGTGGCCCTCAAGGATTACAACTGGAAATCCCTGATTTAAGATGAAATGAAAAATAAAGTTGACTTGACTTGACTTTTTATACAAAGAAGCATTGAATTTGTGTTGTGTTCAGACCTACTGTAATAGTGATCAGTTATTTTTCCAGCAAGATGCACTTCCTCGAGCCACAGCAGTGAGCAGAACCACTTGAAAAAAGCGAGGCAGAGTACACACTAAATGGCATCAGAAACAGCTCTGATGTTCAACAAGGTAGATTTGAGTTTACATTGGATCTCCCTTGAATGCTTTTCCACTTCCATTGTGTGTGTAAGTACCAGTGTCTGCATGTGTGTGTGTCCATGTGTTGACCTGCTTGTATGTCTGAGAGTATCCCTCAGGCTTTTTCCCCCTCAGATCAAAGCTTTCATGGTTTCAGCTCGATGAGGAGGTCGTGACGGCCAATTAGCTCACGCTAAATTGATCCAAGCATCTGCATGTGAGTGTGTGCATGTGTTTGCGTGTATCTGCTTCAAAAATCAATGCTCATGTTTTATCGGCAGAGCCATTAGTCGTTTCATTGAGTGATTCATGCATGCGAAAAGGTTTGAAAAATAAGGAAATGTGTCATTTACAGAATAATGAAGTAAAATCTATCACAAGTATGGATGCATACAAGCTTCCTTCAGGAACACCATTGTAGCATAACTGGTCCGTTTAGGTGATAATTGCTATTTCATACTGTATATGTACATGGTTTTTAGCTTGCAGGGATTTGTGGGTGTAATATGAAATGCTACTGGAGATTAAATCTTTATCAAATCTTTTGCCAATGGCACAAAAATATAAACATAAAATAATACTGTAACTAGGTCACACTGAAGGGAGACCCATCATGCTAAGTCAGGGTTAACCATAAGAAATATGGATCCAACTTTGGAAACTTAAGGGTACCTGATTTACTACTTTCTTATAAAGTATTGGAAGAAATAACAGTCACCAATGGAAAGTTTATTTTGAAGGGAGAATGAGTTGAGAACTAAGGTAATGTGATGGGAAGCTAGACCTTAAACCTGGTAAAGTTTTCCAAAGAGGCAGGATAGTATGAACCATTAAACATTCGAATTGGAGGGTATCATAGGTTATTGGTAATATCACACACTCCAACATAAAATTACATTTTGTGGGGCTAGAGAATGAGCCAGAGAAAGTGGAAAAATCAAGAAAAAAAGTTTTAACATTTAAAGTAGCAAAATTAAGAAGAGAAGAGATGCTGCTCACAACTCTTACTGGATCAAAAAAATCTGATTTCATCTGAATCTGAATCTGATTTGATTCTAAGTCGGATTTTGATACTTCTTAATGCTTCTTCAGTACCTGTTGTGATGCTTCTAATATTTTATGTAAAGTACCTTAAATTACATGAAGTGGGCTACACAAATAAACTTGGCTTCTATCATGATGTATCAGAATCGATGTATCAGAATCACTGACCTACCATGCCAACAATGGTGGCATACTCTCCACTGGAGCAGGAAATCCTCCTAGAAGTGTATATGAGGAGGTTAGTTACAATCCACAAAGTTAATTAACATTTTCAGAAACATCATCTGATTATGAACCATAAATGAAATCGCTGGTGAAACTGATGCAGATGTGAGTGAAATCATGTAAAAGTGTGTCTTCCTCTCCTTCCCTGGCGATGGAAGACTCTGTAACATCAAAAAGGTTTCTATAGGGTTGCAGGTAAGAGAAATAACGAATTACAGGACCAAAGGAAAGCAGACATAGACGGATGCTCATTGCTTTGCTTGCAATGTGTGCACGGTCATTGGTGCACTGGGCTGCACCCACATCAAAATAAGATCCCCACAAGAAGCCCATAAAGGGATTTTTAAAGAGGAATCTGCAGCATTTATGCTCAGGCGAAAATGACTTTTTCTTACTGTCCATTAATGAACACTGTGTATTCCTTGTGATGTGCATTGATCAGTTTAATAGTCAACATCTTATCATTTCAGATGGTCTGCAATGCTGACTGGCAGCAATGTTGTGGCGAGGTACTCTGGCTCTGTCCACTACTCCCGAGTTTTTCGGCCCTGCAATCTATCAGCAACTATCACAAGGTCAGCCACAAAACCTCCATTAATAATTACTGGGTCAATAATGTCCCTCTGTTCATGAGGCTATGCTGATGAGATTTTGTATTCATTGGTGAATTCTCTGGTGTAATGCTGGTGGACAGAGGGTATACCTGGGAGCCTTTTCTCCTCATACAATTCACAGACTCTAAGGAAGCACAAAAGGCATATAATAATGCCCAAACCGGTACAACGGTATGGACAGAAATGACCTTTGTTCCTCCTGAAGGCTCGCTCTTAATGTCTTTACCACTAAAGCGTGGGTACAGGAAGGACGTGGGACATCAAGGTGGCCGGTGCCGTCTTCCATGATGTGGCCTGCTTGAGGAAGGGGAGGACCACCAGAGTGCCACCACATGTGCACTGGGACAAAGCTACCATCTTACTGGATGATGACATTGAGTAACCGGTCTTAAATTGTTTAAGTCACGTGCTTTCAATTTAAGTTGAATGTGACCTGGTAGAGGAATAAGTGTTATTTTGAATGGATCTGACCTACGGTATAATGTTGCTGTATGCAGCCCACTGCATCCATTCATTTGTCCGTTAATTTGTGGTATGGACCTTTCCTGCATTTATTTCAGTTTGCAGACATGGGGTCTGTATTATATACAAACCATTGTGAATAATTGTCTATCACTGTGTTGCATGACATGCTTTGATTTTGTGCTTTCTATCTTGTAGAGCACTGTATGACTTCAGTTCTAAACAGAGCTTGTGGTTTAATAGTTTGGATTTATCTTGATAACTTATCCCATCCCTCCTTTGCAGTAGCTACATGCTTCTGGCCAGGTCAGTCAAATAGTGACAAATAACGCTGGTTGGGGAGTGTTATTA
>JAVQJG010088228.1:0-41632 GCA_036024015.1 Craterocephalus amniculus | reverse complement strand
GTCTCTCCCAGCGGGTCCTCTAGCCTTCACCAACTCGCGGCAGCCGGCAACTCGCAACAAATTCCAACCGCTTGCTGAACCAGTCACATGGTACAGCTGAGCAGCGAGACTTCAGACGTAATAATTTTCAGTCCAACCCCTAACTGAAGCGAGCCTCGGTACGCGCATCGCGGAAACTCCGCCTTCATTACTCGGCGCGCGCCTCGAAGCCTCGGTACAGAACGTCACATCACTAATAATTACATTGTCTTTTCGGTTTCTCAGATTACATTTACTTCCCAATGCGACATTGGCTAGCCCTACATAACTACATGTAATTTCATTTGAGTCATGTAATTATTTGATATCAAAATATTTGAGAGGGACCCAACTGAATATTTACCAGACCTTCACATAATATTGTACAGGCTTAAAATCCAGTTTCAGATCCCTAAAAAAGGATTATAATAATTTTAACTTGGTTCTAATTCAAATCAGAATAATATTAGCATAAAAATGCAGGTTCTCTGTTTCATAGAATATCATATGCAATTGCAATGAATCATATGTATCTTTTTTTAAAATGATAACCATTGTGATTATTATGTATAAAACTTATCGAGTTTTGTATCAAAACTTTTAATGGACGCATTTTTCTCATGTGGTGTCAGTATGTTAGTTTGGTCAGGTGGCAGAAGTAAGGCTGACAGTAATGAGAGAGGATTAGAGGAGATGGAGAGATTGGTGGAGAAGCATTGGGAGACGCAAAGGTAACAGGTGAGGTTTCAGACTTTTGCTTGACCAGATTTTCTGTTAGCAAAAGTGCAAAAAAACCCAACAACCCATAAAACAAAACAAACAAACGTGACAGGAAACTCTGAGATCAACTTTTACATCTCTACCATAGTCAGAATCAATCCTACGCCCTTGAACACAGTCATAAAACATCTCTCCTTAATTTCCTCAGGTTGGGCATAAAAGTGCTTGTAATGGAAAATATGCTTTGCACATTTTTTTTTATAGAGGTGGAGTCCATTACATCAACAGGGAAGACAAACATCCACAAAAATCTCAAAAACCAAACCATGTTTTTGTTTATAGAGTTTGAAAATGGTCAACAATTCTTAATACTTCGGTAACAGTTTTTTATTCAAACCTCCCTGCAATTATAACAATGCTTTGATTCTTGTCGAGACGTTTTAAAGTTTCTATTTATAGAGAATTAAGCATTAAAGAGAACATCTAATTTTTTACCCAAATATCAGTTTAATGTTAGAAATAATGGACGATTTCTTTGGTCAGTGCACGGTGCTTGATGCATGTTGATGCTTCGAAGGGAACCAGACAATATAACCTTGCAGGAGCTGTCTCTCGTGGGATCATGTGACCTAGAGCGCTTTGCTCTACAGCTCCCCTTCCATAAACACAGAGCGCTCTGCTTTGTGCTACTTTTTCTTCATCTTCGATTGAAAGTTTGCCATGGCTGAAAGAAGAAAGAAGGTGAAAATTTTGGACAGTATCATGTGACCTGTGGGAAGTTAAATGTTAAGTTTCCCTTTAAAGTATCCCTTTAAACAATTGCCTAACGCCAGGATGGAAAGATGAAAGAATGGCTGCACTGACAGCGTCTAAATCTACCAAGTTATATTTACAGGTTTTTCAAATGCCAAAAAAGTTATGAAAATTACATGTTTTCTTACTCCAATAAGAATATGTACATCAGCAGGTTGTACAATCGCCTTTTGTACTACATGCTTTCTTAAAATAATACTGATATTGATAACTGAGACTCAATAAGCTAAGCTAATACAGTGTGTAATTCCTTCCTAGGAACCCTTTTTATGATGGTGGTAGTGTGAATCTGTGGTGCAGGCAGCAATCTCAGTCATTTGCAATTAGGTGTCACCAAAAAGACTTTCCCTGTTTTTTTAAAATACACCTTCTTGCTCATTTTTCTGACAGTCCATTCTCACACTCACTGATTACGGCAATTAGAAGCTCAACACATGAAAGAAATAGAAACAAGGAGCCACATTGCACATTAGTCCCTTGAATCATCACCATAAGCAGACAAGATATTCACACTGATGACTTGTGTCGAGAAAATAAATTAGCACAAAATGTTCCACAAAGCAAAAAAAAAATAGAAAGATCAAGATGATGTGCATCATGTGATGCAGGAGCAAACATTAAAATGCAATGAAAATGACACCTATGGTGAAGCACCATTTGCTCTGAGACTGGTCTGCTCTCGAGGTGACCTCATAAAATGAGCAGTGCTATACAGTGCATAATGTAAATCTACATTTGCTTATATCCTGCAGCAAAGTTATGCGCACTGGTTCAATTAAAACAAAGAGCAAGAGCTCAATATGAAGAAAACACTGAAGACAAAACACCCAGAACTTAATTTGAGCTGTTAAGCATTTTCTATATTTAAATATGATCCTGGCTCGTGTCAGATTTGTTTTCTGATTAATCTGCTTCACAAACAGTCTACTTCTTTGCAATGATTTGTCTGTCAGAGAAGCATGGAAATAGAACAGAGAATTGCCCTTTCATCATCTTAAAAGATTGCTGTTTTATGTACCCCCTAATCATCTCTATATTTAGAGAAGAAAAGTTAGCCAGAGGCTTTAATATGGCAGGAGTTTAAAATATTCTATGTTTGCACCCACTGCAGCGTTCTCTCTTTGATATTTGACTTGTCAACGTGTATTTTTAGGTGCTAATTAACTAAGGTTTTAGAAATCGCTGTCAAGATCCCAATTTTTGAAGAATAGGTTCTATGTTTAGCTTCTCTGAAGTGGATTAAAAGAGAAAATAATCAGCTGATAATACCATATGATTTCACATTATGGTAGGGTTGCTGTTTTTTTCCCCCAACTTGTGTTAAAATACCCTTAAACTAAATACCAAACCCCACTTCATCCAGTCATTTTGGATTAAAATGTCTGCTAAAATAATAAATTCTGGACTGTGGATTTTATAATATAGATTTTCTTTTATTAGAAATAAGTCACATTCATTTTGTGCTGTGAAAATTGTACATTCACAGGAGGTAAAACAAAACATAAGAAACAACATTGTGACAAGAAAATACAAATGGGTATTCAATACAAAGAACTCGAGGTATGATTCGGGTGAAGGAACAGGGGAATTGGCTGGTAATACATACTGCTGAGTTACAGTAACACACTGTTACAGAAGACATGAGGTTCTATTACCCATCGCTACAGAGCTGGGAGTAATACCAAGTATCCTGAAGCACAATTAGGAGATAATCATAGGCTATCATTCATTCTATATAATGTTTGCTTTATAGTAGTACAATTATCTACCTGTCACAGGGAGCTCCAAATATGGAGTCTTCTGCGAACAAATCTCTAATGAATAAATTCCTTGAATTACTAATTCAGATTTGTTCTACAATATTCTCATAAAGCATCTATGTGCTCTGTAAATACGAGGAAGATGGTACAAAAGTTTTGAAATATCCGTAAGAAAAAATCTCTGCCTAAATCATAATATCAGTCTTGCTTGAGCATCAAGCGCCCATCATATTGCACGTTTTTTACACTGATGGCAGAAAACACAAAGGTGTTGAAGTCTCGAGGACCTGACGCCGCCAATAGAAGTCAAATCAGCGTCAGGAACCTCTGATCAGTCCAAGAGTCCTGCAAGGCTGAGAAACAAAAGGGCGATGATCAACGGCTGCACTGACCCCCTAGAATCCACATGTGCGACTTGGAAGAGCCTGCATCTTGTGCCAGGTGAGAGGAGATGGCGAAAGACTGTCTCCTCACGTTTCCATCCAGCATTTTTCCGGATTGCACTGCTCTTCCTTTGTGAGAGTCTGTGTTCATCCTGGTGCTGGTCATTGGCATTGCTTTTTGAGAAAACCAGGAAATACTGATTTCTCCACCATTACTTCCATCACCACTCAGTATGTTTGTCCCAATGCAGTTCATATGGGCTCACAACACATTATGGATGCATTGAATCCTTTCGTTTTTTTGGAGCATAATGTTGCAGGTCGCAGTAGAAAAAATAATACATCTTGAGCTTGACAAACATGAGGGTAAATAAAAATTAAAAATATATAAAATATAGTCTTCACAATTAATAATGACAGGAACAATGCTAATTATAACACTGGCAATAATCACTGAATTAATCATAAACATGGTGAAAAAACACTTTTGACATGAATTCAGCTCCGGTGAAGGAGTCATATCCTCAGCAAAGTTTCTTTTTTTAGCTCTGGAGTGGCAGTTCTATGTGTAAAGCTGAAATAACAAACACAGACAGCCTAAATGAAATAAGCATAAGAAAATAAAACTCACTGCACAAAACCAAAATGTGTGTGCCCATCTACCAAAGAGCACAGTACTGGAGCATGAAACTGGTCCCTTATGCTCTATTGCCTTGTCTTGTTGGAAGGTAACTTGGCCGCAAGATCTGCCAAGAGTTCCGGCAGTACACCTCCCCCAAGAAGCAGGGAGGGCACGCCGTTTCAATGTTTGTAATTTTTTCTCCAAAGTTGAATTGAAGGAAAAGAAGAAGCACAGACATGTCAACCACATCTTCTGAAACCCAAGCTGCAGGGTTCAGGAAACTCCCAGTGAGGCGTTAATGGAGCCACAGACAATCCCGGTCCATGGACTCCGCCGATTGCTCCACTAACCCTTCGGACCTTTTCGAGCACTCTGATAAGAGTCCACACTGAGAAGCTACATTAAACATCCCATCACTCTCCCCTCCACTCCATCACTCCTTCTCCCCCCTTCCTCTCTGCTCTGGCTGAGGGTTTGAAGACATTGATTCTGGGACCTACATTCTTACTTTCTCCCTTTTTTGGCTTCCTCTATCCATAAAGGATTCCTTTCCCAAACCGAAAAAGGTGGCTGAGGTGAAATCAGGTGGCTTCGCTAGCCCCCATCCTCCTCCTCAGACCTCTGTTTGCAGGTCGATAATGTCCTGACCCACCAGCGGGATGGTGGTGCTTGTCTTCTCCCACTCCACAGAGTGCAGCTCCAGAGGTGAGGCAGCAAGGGGCTCCAGATCTTTACGCACCCATGCAGGGGGTGACTGTGGTAGTCCCCGGACTCCCTCCCATGGCCTCTCCAGAGGAGCCTGCTGTTTGTCCTGTTGAACAACAACGAGAAGGCAGTTTAGCATTGGTGTCACTCATCAGCCCAGAGCAATTCCTGATTTAATTAAAATGAAATGAGCTTCATCAAAGGTGGTTTTCGAATAATGAGAATCACTCTGCCATTTAGGAAAATTACTCCTCCTTGAGGCATGCGTATCGGTAATATAATTTGAAGGTGTGTCTTGTCAATGGGCTACAAGTTTTAAGACTGTGAGCTTGAATATAAACACTCACGCTGTGGTTCGTTTTGTCACTTCCTCCTGATGACACACTCCATCTCACAGACTGTAAGAAGGAAGGAAGAGAATACATCCTTATTCACATGACCTCAAGGTGCTGACAACCATAGTTCAATACACTATGTTGTACATTTGTTTGTTAGGTCATTTCACATCAGAGAATATTTTTCTCTTTTAATGGTATCATTCTCTCTGATATTCAATATCCTCTTTTTTTTCTTTTTTTCACTTTTCTGCATCTCAATCAATGAATTTCAATGGAAATGGAGGATGAGCTTGCTGTGATTAATATTTACCTTGCTATCAGAAGCAGGAGACTCTCTGTCCTTCTCAGCATGATGTAACTTCCTGTTAAGGTCCTGGAACATGTTCTGGTGGCGTTTCTTAGTGTGCATTATTTTCTAAAGAAGACAGAAAAGTATTTTTCAAAATTAGTACTTGCTGAGATGCATGCAGTAAAAATCAACACATGCTGTATCATTTCAGAGATGGTAATTGAACAACATTTACCTCAAAGTCCAACTCTGCATAACGGGACTTCTGTCGCTGCAAAGAGAAGAGGAGACAAAAAAACAATTTAGTTTTAGATACATGCAAACAACATTGTAAAAAAAATGCATGAAACAACCATTTCACGTCTTCTTACCTCCAAGGAGCTCATGGAGAGGGTGGAGATGGTCTCACTCTTGGACATCATGGAGTTCATTGACTCAAAGGTGTTCTCCAAGCTACTGTGGGTGATGTGAGACTCGCTGGACATGTTGTGGATATTCTGGATGGGCGAGTCTCTCTCTGAATAGGACATGCTGACTTGATCGGGAGGGATCGACTTCATCCCGAACGCTGCCTGGGGCTCAGCGAAGGGCCCGCCGAGGTGCATGAGTCTGGCCTGGGGCAGCTGCTCCATGCCGATGTTGTACTTTGTAGGGTCATCTTTGGGTTTTGACCTCAGGGTGGAGGTGGTGTTGGGCATCAGAACGTAGCCGCTGCCGTCAGACATACTGCCGTCAGCCTGAACCTGAGCGAGGTCCACATCCAGCTGCTTGAAGAGCTCCCCCTCGCACACGTACACGGGTTTCCCACAGGAGGGGTCGACTCCTCCCGCCAGTCGGCTTTTCTCTCTTTTTAGGGTGAGGGTGTGGCTGGAGTACTCGGGGACTGCCTGCATGTGACTGCTCTTTGATGGCAGGGTGTGGAAGTTGGAGCCCATGGGAAGAGGCAGCTGAGGAGGAGGCATCTTCTCCTCAGAGGAGCTCTTCATTCCTTTGAAAAGAAAATCATTAAAGCGGGTTAAAAATGATCAAAGATTCGGCTGGGTAAATGCATTCTCTTTTTATGCAAGATGCTTTAAGTGCAAGGGCCAAAAAATGGAAATGCAAATGGAAAAATGGTTAAGGGCAAGAGGGAGAAGTTTCTGTGAAAGAGGTTTACCTTGTCTGCTTGAGTCTCCGTCCTTTTCATTATCAGACTGCTGAGGAAAGAATAAAAACATTCTATCAGTACTTAATGCATGCATATATTCTTTTAGGGGTAAATGTAAGAAGCACTCAAGACATCAAAAAGGCAATAAGCCAAGAAATGTACCATGTGCTGAGGGTGGCCATTGTGAAGGGAACTGCCAGAGTCTCCATTTCCATCGTCCTTGCGGTCAACTACTCTGCACTTCACAGCCTCCTGAACCTAATGGATGAACAGAGAATCCAAAACATTGTCAACCATGGTCTTTCCCAAATAACCAGATAGAGAACAACCAAATCAGCTTCACATTTAATTTTAATTCCTTTCCTTTTGATGTTTTCTAATGACTTTTCTTACCTCTCTGCGCAGAATGCAGTGGACCATGACAATGATGAAACCTTCCAGAGAATCGAAAACAGCAAACAGGATTTGAAAGAGAGCTGATCGGCGGTCTGTGATGGCCAGAACGGCAGACATCCAGGTGAGGGCCAAAAGAGGCAGGACCACGCAGGAGCTCCACAGCGATGCCCTGCAGGGAAAAAAAACAAAACAGCAGATTAGTTTCAACTCCTGTTTGATTGTGAAGCTCAATATCAAAGCGCAACGTCAATAAACTTGATGATGGGTGATAAGCACGCTTCTCTAGTGTGTGGTGAAGATCAATAAGACCTACCCAGCTCTCTCCTTCAGTTTCACATCGGTGATGCCGTCCTTGGAGACAAGCTTGTTGAAGACCAGAATACCAATGACCATATTCACCTGTTTTAAAAAAAAAACATTGGATGAGAGAATGTAATGGGTAATGCTTTTAGAAAGAGATTATCTACCCTGTTGGGCTGGAAATCAAAGTCAAAATACGAACCAGGACAACGGCTGCAGCTGGGCCAACGAAGGAGTAAAGGAGTCCGCCCTCAAGAGACAGCCAGCAGCTAAGAGAGGGAGGAGGAAGGATAATTTTAGCAAACGGATTTTAGAGATCAATGCAGAGAAAAAAGAAAAAATGCAAGAATAGAAACAGATAGACTGGACTTACTAGTTGACAGTGCCGTATCCCTTAGCTTTAGTGAAACCAACAGAGACAGCAACAACGAGAGCAGGAAGGCCTACAAGACAGAATAAATGCATTCAAATTAGAACCAACAGGATACATAAGCTATGGAGAAAATGTATGCAGCAAAGCTGAAAAAAAAGCAACAAATATCCACGTCCTCTTACCCCAGCCTAAGCACAAAAAGCGCTTGCGGATGATGCGGTTGCGCAGACGACCAGTGACAGCCATGTAGGACTGCCAAGCTTCTGTCAGCACCCAGCAGAAAGAGGAGAGGAAGAAGAAGTGGAGGAGGGCAGCTACGAGAGTGCACACCACCTGCATGATCAAAGATGGAGGAGACAGAGTGCTCCGGTGAGACGTCTGTGTAAGCAGCACTGCTAAGTACCCCAGAGTTTGAGATACGTTTAAAATAGAGCTTTTGGGAGACAAAGAAGAGCGGCTCACCTTGTTTCGAGCCTGAGTTTGTCCGACAAGAATGAGGGCATTGGAGCAAATAATGGAGAGGCAGAAGTTGATGAGGATAACAGAGCGCTCCGAGCGAATGTACCTGAAGATTGAAAAAGGGAGAGGACATTAGGGGTTTGCAGGGACAGGGAAAATATCATATCACTGGCTAAACATGAAGGCTGACATAGCTGAACTCTGCTCGTAGGGTTACTTACTTCCACACGGAGACATAGATGATGATGAGGAGCAGCAGGGTGAGAGAAGAGACCCCGCAGCCAACGATGAGAGTCACGGATGGGAGCAGTGCCTTGTCCATGATCTGCAGCGGAAAGACAAGACCGAACATGCCTTTTAGAAATGATTACCAGCAAACAAAGACAATAATGCAGAGGGCACACCAGAAAGGGGAGCACACACATCAAAGCGTAGGCTGCTGGGTGTGCTCTATCTGGAAGAGCAGACGGCTGAGGCAAGGTGACCCCAAGGTGAACATGTCAAAAAGATGGAGCAGGCACCTAAACCAGCGCTCGCTGTATTTCTCCATTGAGCTTTTGTGTCCGCAAATGAGGTGAGAAGGACACGCTGCTGTATTCAGCCATTTGTTTTAACCGCCACAGTGAGCTTCTCATCACTGTCAGCCATGTTGCGCTTCTCTTTCCTTCTCCTCGTTTGATATTTTCTCACTATTTCGGTGCATTTGTGCCAACCGGCAGCTTCTCGTAGATCCCTTGGGGGGACAGGTGGACCATTATCACCTATGCATTAATCTGCCACCACCTGCCCTTCTGATCTTTGACAGCAGCTTAGTGCCTGCCGCTGCCAGCGGCAGTGACGGTCCCATTTTTCAAACAGCCCTGGCACCAAACGTCTGGTGAATTAAACAGAGGAGGTTTTTTTTTTATTGCCTGTCGTCTTTGCTGCTCATTCACCCAGAGGGCTAGGAGGTCACTGCTGCGCACACAAATCTCAGCTCATTGAGAGCTCACCAAAGTCTCGCCGCTTGGCTACACCTACAGATAACAGTTGGTTTTCACTGTTTCTATAATCCTTGTCTGTCTCACACCTGCTCTCACGGCTTTCACGAGGCTTCAATTTAATCAAACACGGCTGATCAAGTTGTCATTGGCACATTGGCTGAGCTGGGTGGGTATATCTCCAAAAGGTGATAAGAAAATACTCTTGATATAATAAATCTGTAGGGAACAAATTGGCACTGGCTGAGGTGAAGGAAATAGATGTTGCTTTGGCCCTCAGTTGATTCATGATAGTGTTACATTTTTGTAAGGCAGGAGTATGGCACCTCCGCCCAAGTGAAACCAAACATCACTTAGAATTGAATGTTTCTTCCTCGCCATGATACTATGTGCTCCACATAGGCTTTTCTGAATCAAAGCACAGATGGTGAAGCTCAGCTGAAGGCTGCCAAATGTCTAATGTAGTGTGGCAAATTTGTTTTAAAATCAACATCAGAAGTGCCCCCAAACAGATGGCCGATCGCAGAGCAGGAAGTTGTTCTATCGCCTTGGTTTTTCACTGAATCTGGGGTAGAACAGTTGATACAGCATGTCCTGTTCCCTCTTCTCTCAGTCTTTGTATCTGGGTCGGATCTTGTTCCGTCGACCAGTGAGCAAGATTCAGACAGCCGCTTTGACCTAAATATGAAGCATGTCTATTGGCTGTCCTTGACCAAATCACATATGCTCGTTTTATGCTCACTTTAATAGGTAAAAGGATGAAAAAGTAATAATAATGGTGAGAAATACCTATTTCACCTGTAGTCAAGGGCATCTGCTGATCTAAGCGCGTGGACCGTTATGCTTCCAGCACATGGGACCACATCAAATCAGAGCTGACACACTGCAGCATCTAGCTTTTTTTCTTATCTGCTTCCCCCTCTCAATTTCTGCCTCTCTATTCTCACTGGTTCCCTGGAAGACATTATTGAAAATGTCCACAGCACACATCAAAGGATAGATGTAGAGGCAGGCGAGGGGGAAGAAGGGAGGAACCATCAGGGCATAACCAGACGTCTGTCTCTCATTGGTCTGCCTCTCTTGCATTTTGAGTCTTGCTGCTGTGGCCAAAGAAGAAGGAGAAGATGGAGCTCGGCTGTATGTAACTGAGAATTCAGAAATATTGGCCGATTAATTGATTGGTGCTGCTGCCTTTTTACTGTTGCAGGGGGTTCGCTTGCTGGGAGGGGGGTGGTCTTGCTGTTTGCACTGGCAACATCAAGACCAGCGTCATCTGTGAGATGTAAACAATAGGTTTGAGGGGAAAAGCAAATGTCTCAGTGGGTTAAACTCAGAAAAACACTGCAGTCCTAATTCATATAACAGAGACTAATAAAAGGATCCATTTAAATCACTTCCTCCACCTATTAATCATTAATCCTATCTGTTGATCAGATTTCAATCATGATAGTTAGATGGTTTCCTCTTTTCCTCTATCTTGTGGGAAATTGTTAAGAGGAGAAGGGGGCTTTATGTTTTTTCCGCTTAGGATCAAAAATTACACAGACCGAGTTTGCGCTGCAAAAGCCGTTACCAAGGCAACTGGACGGCCAGCAGCTCCGGAGACTGCACAGTCTATAGGGAAAAATTTCTACATTCTTTTTGCGCATGAAATGGAGCGATGCATAATGATGCATCTTGGTAATCACAGCACGAGGCATGCAAGCTTCTTCACTTACTCCGTGTTCAACAGGAAACAATGTCAGAAATGAAATCAAATCTGAACGAAAAATCATTTTTGTGAGATTATATGAAGATTTTAGTGTCCACGTCCTTTTTTTTCGTTTTCGCAAGAGACTCTTAGATATTTCTTAATGCTGCAATAGCCTCGAGCAATTACAAAATTATAATGCTGTCAGTCAAAAAAAAAAAAAAAAAAGCTTGATCAGATTATTAAGCGATCGTTAAAAATCGTCGAGGCAAAATGAAAATGGCAAGGCTTTAATTCTATTATATAGGATTAAATATAGCCTAATGAATCAACATGTTGGATAAGAATATATGCAGGCTGCGATTCGCCTATCGGCAGCACCTGCATGGAGACAATGAAGCGCTGACAGGGAGCGCTATGATAACCGCTCGAAAACTACAAGTCCCTTTCGTTCACACTGCACCACAATCACACGCACACTGCAGGAAACATTTAACATGCATAGTTATGGCAAAAAACAAGCATTTGCTGTGAATCCGCAGATGACTTACCGAGTCGAAGTTGATGCGCGCTAAGATGGCGAAGGTGGAGAGGCTGTCACACACGCATTTGGTTCTGTGTGAATGAACGGGCACCGCTCTGCAGCTCCGCGCAGACCAAGATCCAAGCAGAGAGGAGCTGCACAGGGAAGTGAGGGAAAGACAGCTTTGGGTTAGGTAGAGGAGAGATCTGAGAAGTCTCTCAAGAATGTGTCTTAAGGGATTTTTTTTATATATCAATTGAAACTTATAAAGCTAACATATAACAATAAATTTAATTTTCTGTAAAAGATGATCATGTACATCTCAGGGTTCATATTGACTTTTTGTGTAACCAATGAATAACAAAGTCATAATAAGCATAATCTGCACTTGTTATGCACACTTTTTGCCTCAAAAGATAAGAGTATTGATAGGAGCTGTCCTGCTAAGGTCCATGATTGCATGTTCCCCCCAGAATGTTAAGGACGTGAATGTATTATGAATTTTGATTATTTCATCTTTTTTAGTAAGTCACAACAACTGCACTTTTGAATTGAAGCAGCAGATGCTTCAAGAGGAGGACCCTCAGGCTGTGACTGACTTGTGAATAAGACATCATTGCCAACAGGTCCACCCTGGTTCAGGGTGAGAAGGAGGACCGCCGTAGGGCACAGTCATCATGAAAGTTAACCGGAATGACTTAAGCTTATCTGCACAGTGTAGCGTGTGCTCTGTTCTAAAGCAGGCTTTATGAAGCATCAGTGGCTGTGTTACTGTCATAAAAAGCTGCAGATCATTTCTATCTGCAATCACCACTGTAATGGACTGTTTCCTGTGACTTGAGCACAAACATATGCAACCTTGCAAGTAAACACTGAGCAAAACTAAGCTGTCAGCCAGACTCAGTGCCATTTCCCCTGCTCCTATCCTTCCATTAATCACATCCGCTTTCTAAAAATGAACCTAATTTGACTGAAGGCACACTATCCTCCCTTGGAAAGTATATGAGTAATTATATTTTCTCTCTCAATTCAGCTTGCACTCTGCTTGTTATGTGGACAGGTGTTTTGGGTGCGTGCAGGTGCATTTTCATTACTCAGTGGCTCAAAATGCAAATAGTGGACTGTTTCCTTTATGGGGGAGGGATTGTAGTGGATCTGGGGCTAACTGACCAAGACCAAGTTGGAATAAATGCATCTTTATTAACCCTTATTGTCATTAAATAATTAAAAAATAAAAAATATTAATTGCTATGACCACAAATGAAAAGTAAGAGAAGAAGAGCTTGCATTCTTCTTAAACTGACACTTTGGGTGTGACCTGTTAATTAATGCTAGTTTTCATGATAAGGTTATAGGTTTGATGCGATTGATGATTAAATGGACATTCAAAAAGATAAACAACTGTATTCAACACTTACGATTCGCTCTCGTCCCATGAAAGGCATGTCTCATTCACTGTGCCCTGAGAAGAAGAGGCAGATGGAGAAAGCAGTGTGAGGAATCTCTATAGAAAAGGGAAATGTGTAGGCTGGGACACCTTACTATAAATGTGTGAGATGCAACAGCTTGCTGGCAGCCACCTGCCCACATTTCTCACCACCCATCGCTGTAATACATGCATGAAACTAAAAACAGCTTCTTATCAGCTGCAGAGACTAATTATTGCTCATGATGCTCTCATCATCACCATCAAGTGACCATTTGGCTGTACTGTGATCTTTGCCGGGTTTCAGCAGCCACAAGTATGCGTAAAAGTCAGAGAGTCACAGCAAATGTCAACAAAATGTCAGGCTCTGCGCACTGTGGTGCATGAACAGCCGGGGGGGGGTGTATTTTTCATAAGGCTTCATTAGTTTGCTTAATCATGAGGGACTCACATTGTACAGGTGGGGGAACTCGATCTCAACAGGGGATGACAGGAGAGTTGGGTTGGGTTTGATGATTACGCTCACCACCTTGGAGTTGAGCACCGTCGTGTTACTGCAGAGAAAGGAAATGTTGCAAAAATGTAAGTGTACTGTTCGAGAAATGTTAAGTGATGGAATGGAAATTAGATCATGAATGTGAGAAAAATACAAAAACATAGAGGTTGTGCATTTTGGAGGAAGGGGCGCCATCTTGTGATTAAATGATATATTTCATGGAGGACCAGTTTAATAAATATAAAAGCAGAGAAATTGCATTACCTCTGGAAGGACATGATAGAGGCGAGGTTTCTGTAGAGGACGATTCCTGTCACAAAAGCATCATTGCCATCTGAAAAAGAGTGCGCCTGCTTAGATCCAAGTTCATAAAATTGCATTATGTTGAAAAAAACATAATCACATTTGATTGGTCTTACCAGATTGTTTGATAGACAAAGCATCGCGGGACACAGAGAGCTTCTCCTCAGAGGTTCTGACCCAGTCCAGCATGCCTCTCCAGCCTTTCACAGGGAAGGTGAAGTTGGAGCTTGTAGATGTGGGGCGTTTGTGGATGCTCAGCACTGACGGACACAAAGGTTGGCTTATGTTAGTAAAAAAAATCCTTCAGGGATCAGTTTGTGAACTGTCTGAATGACCTGATGGAAAACAGTGTCAGGGACATTCTGGCTTCATGGATTGTGTTTCTGAGCCCTGCGAGAATGTCACCTTCACTGAGCCAGAGCAGTTGCACAAGTCATGAGTGATTCAGTGTATGTCGTCCGCACTTTCAAACGCCATTATTCTCAAAGGATTTGACAGATTGAGAAATTTGTGTCAAGGCGATTAAGCATCTCTGTTGTGCAAAATATATTTCACAACATCTTAGAGATGCTACAGCCGATGGACTTGACAGCGTGTCAGGATGATAACTGATTCGTTTTGCCACTGCTTATAAGGGCTCAGATTAAGATTGATGGACTCGGCAGCTAGAGAAAGGACAACTCATTTTGACTTGACATGAACAGAGGGGCTGGCTGAGGAAATTAGGACTCACCTAGATTCTCTGTGACTTCATAAATGTCCTGGAAGCCGCTCATTTGCATACCGATCATGTTCACAAAGTCCTCGACAATGCGGAGGAACTCTTTGATGTTGGCACCCATCTAGATAAGACAGTAAGGAGAAGAGAGGCAGACGAGTCAGAATTATGGGCAGAGGCAACTGGTTGCACAACATGTAATTTACAGCACTGGTTGAATTATTCGAACAAAGTCACTTGATTTATTTATGATGCAGATCAAATCTAGAAAATTTATTCTTGCGCCATTCCAGCCAGTATTTATTCATTCAGAGTGTTCAACAGTGGACTGAAAAAAAGGGAAAAAGCACATTTTTCTTGCTGCTATGCAACCTCAGAACTTCCTTATGGCCATAAATGGGCAGGCCGTTGATTCATACTCAGGTTTTTTTGTCCTCTCTCTTCTTCAGTGAAAGGGAGGGCTGCCTGACTTGCGTGTCTCTGACGCAGAACTGCAGCGATGTGGGCGCAAGGTGTGTGCTTGCATGCAATGTGCTGTGTCTCCTTACAACAGCCATCAGTATGTAGGATGGCATGGATACACAGATTGTAGAGTGGGAGTAGTGATTTTCCCTGAATCAGTGATGCAGTGGCCTTGGTAGCCTTCTGCTTTCAGTTTTTACACCGGTAAGTGTTTACTGTTTCCTTAACTTGTCTAAGTCTTATCTTAACTTTGAGACACATGGTGAATGTTAGCAGGAGCACTGGCAGGGAGACATGAGAGTCGGGAAATATGGATACATATTATGCAAAAATGATGCATTTGTTTGGATAAATTGAACACATCCAACTTTATAGTTTTTCTTTCAGCGATCCAATTTGATTCCTTTCCAACTCAACATTTGAATGAGATATAAAGGAGTGTTAATTAGCACCACTGCAACACCCAAACCATTTTAAAATTTCTCACACAATTCCTGCAAATTTGCTTCCTGTTTTTTTCTTTCACACACTCATCCCATATAAAGAATCTTAGCTTCATAGACTTATTATCTTCCCCCAGCTCACATGTAGTCTCGCTCACATGCACCCTCTTATCACATACCCGCTGTGCCTCCTCCCATTTGTCACGATGTTCCTCCTTCAGTAAGTTGCTGATGGCCTGGACGTAATTCTGCACATTGTTAAATAGAAGCAGAGGTGTAGGAAGATGTTATTTCTGGTCAAAGATGATGAAAAAAAAAGAGAATGGCGTGTGATATTGTTTCTAAATATATGCATACTTATTGCCAGGTAAGATTCAGACTCATGCTTACCTCCACATCAGCGTTGCTCAGTCTCAGCCTGGTTCCCTGGTACAGCTCAGTCGTGTTCCTCAGGATCTCCATGACAGCCAAGAGGTCGCCACTGTACTTGGCCCCTTCATCAGAGGAGAATCTCAGGCGTGAAATCACCTCGGCAACACCATCCACGCTTTGCCCCAACTGTGCTTTGGAGATGTAGTCCCTTGACTGCAGACAGAAAGTCAAAATGTTAAAATGAGAGCAAAACAAATAAGAAATTTAGCATTTTAATGATACTTTCAGAGGCTTACCAGCATTTGAATGTTCTCGTAGTTCTTAGAGACACACTGGGTGTGGGTTGGGTTCTCCCAGGAAGCGAGCCCTACAGCATCAAGGGTGCAACGGCGCAGAATCAGACCTGCAAATGAGAAAAAGGAAGACACTGGTTTTTGCTACTGCAGAGATTTTTAGTGGTTTGATGTTTATCTAAGAACACCCATCATCACTTTCTGGATTATCATCGTACCTGAGGCATCGGCAGGGCAGGCGATGGCAGCCATGTCCCCAGCTGGAGTTTTCTTCCATACAACCTCTCCAGTGCTCTCCTCGGGGCAGATCTCATGGGGCTCTAAAGGTTTGAAGAATCATGAGCGGTGATTAATTTCTTTGCTTTTGGACTGGGATTGTATTGTAAATGGACTTAGATTTTGCTTGTTTGTCGTATGAGAGCTACTCACCAGGGCATCGCTTCTCATTGCAGCGCTTCTGCTCTCCAGTTTCACCAGGGCAAGGTTCTCCTCCAAAGAAAGGTCCTTCACAGACTCTCTGTCTCTGCTGGATGCCTCCACCGCAAGTCTTGCTGCAGCTTCCCCAAGAGCTCCACGCATGCCAGCGCCCATCAACTATGGAGAACATTTATCACCATGAATTCCGCTCTTTGGTATATTTAAGTCATTTCAATTTTTATTTACATAGCTAATTGTGAATCTTGAATTTAACTTCATTTTTTACCTGGACACTCTTTCAGATTGCAGTTGGCCGACTCTTTCCAGCTTCCATGGCACTCTGAGCCTCCATAAGATGGTCCGTTGCACTCCCTGATTCTCTGCATGGTGCCGTTGGAGCAAGTGGCAGAGCATGGGCTCCAAGCAGACCACTCATTCCAAGATCCATCCACTAGAGGGAAGCAGATAAACACATACGCAAGAGAATTATAGTCGTTGCAAGGGCAAAACAGATCCTCAGGCCACAGACATCATGCCAAGCTTAATATTTCACAGGACCCATTGAAAAAAACAAAAAACTAGAACTTTGATGTGAGCTCTCCAAACATGACTCTATTCACCTTTTGACCTCTAAGTTGCACTGTCATTAAAACAAACCACATTGATGCTGTTTTGTGTATTATCACTAAATTTAACTAAACTGAGAGGGTGATTTATTGGTCATTTAAATTGGGTAAATTCAAATTGCTTGAAATTATTAAAAACACATGAAAATTGAAAAACAAGTCAATCGTAGTTGCTTTTAAAGATCCTTTCTCCCCAGATGGTGGTAAAAAAAAGATAATGAGCATATTCTTAAAAAAGAAAAAGACTGGTCAAAATAAAACATCCTATTATGTCAAATGGATTTCAAATGAAATACATAATCGCCTCTCAGTAATGGCTTTACCCTGTTAGATGCAACAGTAAGTTAGCTGTGGTTTACAGAGACATCTGCTGATGGATAAATGCAACTGCAACGAAACCAAATGGTCTAAAACCAAAGCGTACCTTTATGAGCCCACTGAACTTGGTGAGGATCAGTTTGAACAAAAGAGTGCAGCTTCGACTTAAAGTTAAATCAATAACAGGAGTAGGTGGCAGAATAAGAGAAACGTAAAGTTCTAATGGACTGAGTGACCATGAACACTGCATGAGTCACTGGCAGCTGTTGCAAAGCCACTGACTAATACCTACAGAGGGTTTTGTTCTGATGACTCAGATGTAATATCAACCTGCCACTGCAGTCGCTGTTTGCGACAATGGTGATGCCATGAATGTTTTAATTATCCCTAGTATGTGAGTCAGTCAGATTAAGGGTTAAGTATTATTGCCTGAGTCAGTTATCATAGATTTTAAAGTATAGCAATAAAAGAACAAACTAGCCTACTGAGACAATGTTTGAATTTTTCAGTAATGGGATCTTTTTATGCCTGAATATAAATAGGGAATAAAAGAAATATTCTTGAAGTGCCTGACTCACCTGGGCAGACAGCGATGTTGCAGAACTTGGTCTGTTTCGAGGGACCGCTGCAAGGCTCTCCTCCGTTCTGGGGCATCTTGCATGTGCGGGTACGTGCACGGAAACCACGGCCACACGTGGAGGAGCACAAGCTCCAGGGGGTCCACTCGTCCCAAGCACCATCCACTGCACAGATAACACAAAAGGGCTTTGAGATGAAAGACATTACGGTTTATTTAAACAATGTCAAGCTGTTGCTTTGAGCTGCATGGAGCCTCATTTCTGTGAGGGGCATTTACAAACTGTCCACTGGGTTAGGTACATCCATAGAACTACAAAGTACTATAAGTCTAATAAGTGCATGGTTGCAGCCTCTTTCCTCTCAATCTCAGTAGCTCAGCTTTTACTTTTCTTTTATGAATAGTGCTTTACAAAGAAAAAACATTAGGAGATAATGGCTTTGCCTCTATTTTGCACTTCAAAAGGTCAACTCTTTTTGTTGCTTTCCTATCCCTGTCCCACTCACAGTGGACAGGAAGAATCAGACACTCACCAGGGCAGACAACTGTATTATTGCATGGCCGGTTCTCACGCAGGGATCCAGTGCACTGGTTGGTGAAGGAGGAGGTGACGCAGACACGGGTACGGCTCTGCCAGCCCTCCCCACAGGTAACTGAACATGCGCTCCAGCTGGACCACTCATCGGTTTTAGCATCTGTTGTGCACAAAGTTAATTGGAGAGTCATGACAACCGGCCTTCAGCACTGTTTCTTAGTAGTTTTATACTTTTTCTTGTTATCTTACCTGTTTGGGTTGCAACAAGTCCAGTGTTGGAATCAGCAGCACTGTCTCTCTTCAGTCCAACGATTGCCCGCAGACCCTGGCTCCTGTTGCGTTCCTTTCCTGAGAGAAGTTGAAAATTGCAAAGATTATTCTTCTGAACCTGCAGCAGTGCTGCTGATTGAACAGCTAAATTACAGATGGACTTACCAATGCAGGGCTGAGGGTTGCACGCACGTCCCTCCTCGACTGTTCCTTCACAAACATCATTCTCCGGCTGGCAGGTTCGGCTGCGCACCTGGACTCCGCCGCCACATTCCTGGCTGCACACAGACCAGCGGCCCCAACCGGCCCAGCCCTCTGCAGAAACACATGAGAAGAAGAGCGACATTGAGCTCCATCGGAAAGGGCCAATGCTGCTGAAAATTACAGCAATTTGAAACAAAATGACCGTCTTTGTGCAGAAGTGTTCATAAAAGCGTGATTCAACAAACGTTTTTAACTTCATGTTTAAGAGCAGGAAGTGTGTAATATTTTTCTTTTCCGTACAGAGGATGAGCAAGGATGTCGCTTTGTGGACAGATCTGAGCACTCAATGCAAAAAAAGAAGTTTCATTCGAAATTACGACTGTTCGCTTTTAAACCACTCGGTGTGAGCCACAGTGTGTGAGGACGACTGGCAGGTTGCTATGGTGACCACAAGTGGAGCGCTTCGATTTCTGCTGTCAACTGAGTGTGAGGTCTTTGTGTTCTTCTCCTGCTCCCTCCCAAGTCTGGACACAAACATGCTCTCTATCCCCTGACTAAATCCTTAACTCCTTGCCAAGCATCAAACCCAACAAGCCTCCGGCTGACAAAGTGGAGAGCTGAGCGATGTGTGAGCTTCAGGGGGTAATGCCACTTAGGCTTCCAAAAGCCCAGGCAAATATCTCTAACTACTTCGATTTACTTCGATTTACTTCTCATTACTTTGCGGTGGCATAGTGCACATCCTATGCCTGAGCCTCTTGCTCTGCAGACATGGATCATTACTTTCAGTGGGTCCTAAGACACACTCCTAAAACAATTGGTGTCAACAGGTTTGGAAAAGGAGCAGGTGGGTCTTGAGGAACACAACCCCCACTTGTAGACAAGTAAATGTGATTACAAACAAAGATTAAGTTCGGTAACTTTGATGTAAGCTCTCAATCTTTGCTGCTCTTTAAGTTTCATAGTTTTTAAACTTTTCTTTGGGTGGGAATAAATGACTTCATGAACTTACTGATAATCTCAACATCACGTCCGTTGTCTTTGGGAACAGGATGGCAATTCTCAACGTAGACGCCGCCCCTGTAGCAGCTTCCTGGCTTCCTCTTCGGGGCCTCCCAGCACTGGCAGGGGGTGTTCATGATGCCGCAGGGGTAATCATGGGTGCTAGTAGACAGGCACTTCTCCAGCCACTGGCACAGCATCTGGCAGGCGGGCATGCTTGGATTCCTCTTCCCTACGACCAGAAACTCAGCCTTGAACTCGCTGACATCGTTCTCTCCTCCAACGATCTCCAGGCCATTTCTTGGGGCCACCTTGCGCATCTGCAGGAACTGCTTGCTGGACTCTAAGTAGGTGACGGTGGTTGAAGCGTCACACAGCCTGACAACCTCATCAAAGCTCTCCATGCCCAGGTAGGTGCGGGAGGTCTCGATGAAGGAGTCGAACTGGAAGGTCCTGATCTGGCGGGGCATGCAGGAGTCGGTCGGCTTGGTGATTTTCATGTAGACGGTGTAGCGGCGGGGATCGGGATTCTGGAGGGTCCAAGAGCACGGCGTGGAGGGAAGAGTGGTCGTTGAAGAGAAAACACCGAAGAAGCGGCTCTGTTCCAGGGTGGCGCAGGTGGCGGAGGCCGGGCCGGAGGGAGTGCAGGAGGTCAAACCGAAGAGCAGGACGAGGGCCACACAGGGGCCGGTAAGAGCTAGCCGCGCCATTGGGTCGGCTTAGATAGAGGATGTTGTTGTTTATACGTTTGACTAAGTTGTTTCTTGACTTCTTTGTTGCAAGCTACTGCACTTCTTTTCAGATCTTGTGCTTATCTTCGCAACCCCTCTGAAGAATTGTTGGATTTGTAGGTTTTAGAGCATCAGACAGGTAGTCATGTCTGTATAAAAGAGGGATCTGCAGAAAAACATTTTTAAAAGTTTTTGTTAGCATGCTTCAACAAGTAAGGAAAAAAGACACAATATTAGTACGCAGGAGTTTTCTACCAACACAATCCCCTATAATATTCATGAGATGCACATTAATTAGACCTATTGTTGAACTAATATTTATGCAAAGGCATTTGCTTCTGATTTATATCACAGTGTTTCGGGGTATGTTCACTGATCTAAATGCACTGTTCTCTGGGACATAATTGCCACAGCAGTGCAATTACGGTCCTTCACAGCAAGCTGGTGTCTCCAAGCTTTTGCATTTTCCTCCCACACACTGAACCGTGTGCGTCAGTCTGACGTCCACAGAAGCTTCGCCGCTGGCAACAACAAATGCTTAGTAGTTTCATTATTTCTGTAATGCACTCCTCTTATTAAGCAGTAAACAGCAGAAACGGCTCATCGGTGTCCATGGTGAGGAGTGATTACATACCCTGCTATGGCATCTCAAAAATCTTTTGCAAACATGTCCTGCAATACACACCAGGGCATGAAGTGAAATTATTCATACTAAGGTGAATGCATACATGTTGAGGCACATGCATGCAGATTTAGTAAAACCTGTTCTAATTCTGCAGTTTTTCCTTGATGCATTCAAATACTTACATTTTTTCCCAACTCATTTTTTTGTCATGAAATTAATTTTGGGAACATGCATATCTGGGGACTGCTGCTTCTGCAAGTGAAAGCAAAGTGCACAGTTGCTTTCTGAGTCTGCATTTGACTGAACGCTGGTAATGGGAAATGCTCCTCGAAGCTTCGAAGAGAAGGGTTAATGCTGTTGCTCAGCAACATCTTTCCCATGCAGTCAGGGCAAGTATTCTGCTTACTCTTTCATTTCATAGTCAGTATTGTTAAAATGCACCATCTCTATAGAAGCATAATGTGTAAAACTTATCAGGACTTAAATAGTATGCATGTGACAGAAGGTGTTGTTTCAATCTCTGCAGTAAAAACTTATATTCAAAACTGACCGTGGGGTTAATCATAACGATATGGTGGGTAGAGACGCTGCACAACTGATGCCTGTAGCGGCAGTCTCTGTGTGAAGCACCTGCACTTTTCATGCAAAGAACTCATGATTACATCGTTCACATCTCTCCCTCCCGCTCTGCCTCCTTCCCATCCACCCTCCTCTCTGTGAACAACTCATGCAAAGACCTCTACTTTGTGTCAGCGAGTGTCTCTCCCCCCGCCCCCCGACAACCGGAAGCTCCATGAATGGGCACCTGATGAGGAGCAGAGTGAAAAGAGAGGTCCAGCTGTGGCGGGAGAACTCTTTTTCTCAGCTCCCCCGCCCTAACCTGTCTGTCTGTTCCTCCTGCTTATCCCTCTGCTGCCGTCAACAACATATCTTGCAGACCAGGCAGCCTGAAAAGCAAGTTTGTTGTTATGGAGACCGGGTTTATTTTTTGCAGATAAGTGTGAAAAAAAGGTTCATACTGACCATCTGCTCTCTGTTTATGCAGGAGCATACAGTTTTCTAACACAGCTTGTCTTTTCACAGCTTAAGGTGCATAAACAAGTGAAACATCCCTGCATTAGAAAGCAATAAGAACTGCACAGGCACTTGAAATTCAATGTGCCACTGAGTTGTAGACATATGTATGATGAATTATGCAGGTGGTTAAGTTAGCTGTATGATAAGCATGATCTTTTCTTTCCAAAAAGCTATGTAAATTTATAAGAGAGAGCCTGAAGTACACACTGATTCCTGCATAAGTAATATCAGTATGAGGCACACCGTTTACTATCACTGCGCTGTGAATGCCAGTAGGTTAGTTAATGATTTTCCAGCCTAACTATCTTGGCTGAATGTTGTTCAAGATTTTTTCCTCTGTTGAAAGATGATCCATCTATGCATATGTATTTTTGAGTGCTGGCTATGAAGAAATAATGACAAAGAGGATCAGGATTTCTCAATCTCATTTGTACAGTATCCTTCAGAGAGACTCTATTTTTGCTGAAGCAACTTTGGTAGCACAGGTCATCAATCGTCCACGTATTTTTCTCATCATTATTTTGCTTCAAGAACTTGCATATGTGCAAGAGACAAAATCACCCAAAGATCTATCAGGAAATCTGTATCATAGCAAAAACATCCAGCAGAAACAGACACACAGAGATTAGACATGCATGATATATGAAAAGGTTTTACACAAGTAGGATTAAACAAGAATGACTTACTACAGAAATGCAACCCAGTTTCTGGGTTTTCTGACTCAATCTTTACTCTTTGCTGTTAAAGTTTAAGAAAAAAATGATTAAACTACAAAATGCTGTCAAATCCTTAGAGGTAGAGAAATAAGATGAGACACATTTGCAAAAAACTTAGTGGCTTTCCATTACATGTCATTGTAACTATTTTCACAACCACACCCTATTATGTCGTATAACAGAAAATACAAGCAAACCAGAAAGTTCTATCAAGCGACTTGTTGCTTTGAAAGAACTTTCTATCGCTCTTCTGTGAGTGTGCCTCGACCAGCGGCATGATAGTTTTACTATACTAGTAGCAGGCTACTCAATGTGGAAAAAGTACGCAGGAAATTTCAGACGTAAAGGAAACGAACAACATAGCAATAATCACAAGTTGAAAAACAAACTAAAAGCAATGGGAAAACACAACAGTACACAGAAAACTAAGCAGAAGAGTTTCAGCACCACGGACAGCGACAAACAACTTTAAACCGATCAGCACTGCGAACAGCTCCTTTTCTTCAACCAAACATGAAACACATTCAGATGAAATACAGAAAAGCAAAGTTATTAAAAACCTCTCTTACCTTGAAATTTTCTTCTTTGCAGTCTTGTCAGTGGCTCTCTAACCGGTCGTCCAGGTGTCTTGAATCTGGACTCGGGTCAGCAGCTGCTGAGATGATCTCAAAGTCTGACTCGACTCAAAGTCTTCAGATCTGCTGTCTGGCCGAAACTTTCGCAGTGTTTGAAACCGCCGAAAGGATGCGCCAGGTCCAAACCCGACCCAGAGCGGGTCGTTCCCAAGTTTCAGTGCAGTCCACTCTCACAAGCAAAGAAAAATAATTGCGACTCTAACCAAACTCCAAAGAGTTTACTACCAACTTTGTTTAGCTGCTATAGCCTATCCAGAGAAACTGGCGTATAGCGGAGTGACAAATTGGTTGTATCGGAGCTCCAGCAGACAGTCCGTAGAACCAAATGATGTGGTCTCGTTTGTCTTTTCTCTCTAAGCTCCAGGATAAATGTTGGTACTTCTACTCCCGGCTTCGGAGTCTTCTTGCTTGTGGTCTTTGCACTGCAAGTGGGTCCAGTCTCAGTGAAGCTTGTGGCCTCCTCTCGGAGGTATATATCCAACCCCGCCCCCCCGGCTGCAAGCTGGAGTCAGTGCGTGGATGGAGTACCGAAGTGAATGAGACAGCAGTAAGGCGGGGGGAGTGTGCGGGGGAGACGTGTTTGTGTGTGTGCGCCCGTGCGCGTGGAAGTGTGAGAGTGACTATGACAGCGCACTGAGGAGGGAGGGAGCCGGAGAGAGGGGAGGGATCTGTGCAGGGAGACAGAGACAAACGATTATGAACACCAAACTACGCAGATATCAACGCACAGCCAAAGGTACCGGAAAGAGGATCAGCGGAACATGCTCAAGCAAAGGGGCGCAATGAAGGCATGAATTGTCCTCAGCTGAATAGTAATACGACATATGACATTAACAGTGTAGCTTACAAAAGTTGCACAGGCAGATTTGGTCCTAAAAAATGTTGATATTCTATTTATAAATGACCATATATTGCGTATATCATTATCATTTATTTTATTTGAAAAGCAATCAGATGCATTTGATAAGAATAAGTTTTCAGGTTTAAAATTTTTGTGTGCACATATGAACCCTTTATTAAGGAGACAAAAAGACAGTAAAGGTTATTCACTGGTCACGTGTTGTTGTTTTTCTAATGAACTTATGTGTGTAAGGATGATTTGTACCGACACACCGACAGAGCCAGTTCGACCAATTAAAAGTCGAGGTTTAGACAGTGCGGTAATGCAGGAGTAAACACAGGTGGTAACATCCTCTCCCTCCGTCCGCCTGCCTGTCCATCTGTCACTCACGCTTCCTCTCAGAGACTCACACTCACGCAGACAATAGCGCTCGCGCACACAGGAATACAGGGGCCCTCCCTCCCTACTAGTCTCTCTCCGGGGATTGTGGGCGGATCTGGGTAGTTCTCGAAGTATGAAAGGGATAACCTGACGTGGGTGTCTGACTGCTGGTGTAATGCTGGCTCTTTTCCTCCACCAGAGCTCCACGTGTGGAAAAAACGGATTAGAATAAAATAAGTGACTGCCCAAACAGCATGACTCAGGAAGTGTGAAGCTGAGAAGCTATTAGTAGTGATCATCAGTCGTGTCCAATTCAATATTGTCCCTCAGTTTACTCAGGAATTGTGGGAGTGAGGAGTCATGCGCTGCGTTGAGATTTGGGTATCCTTTTGGGGGAAGTCATTGCATACTCTCTTAGAGCGGCTCAAAAATTAATTTCCTATTCCTCTTTCTATTTAAGTCAGCTAATTTACAATAATGTGTCAGGAGGGACTAACTTGATCCAACGTCCTGGTGGTTAACATGACCCACTAGACTGTACGGTCTGTACATGATCTATAAAGGTTTATTTTTAAGTCCTTTCAATTTCCTGTTGCCACTGAAAATCTATAAATGTCACTTGCACCAAGATACTGTATTACTGTGTTTCTTATTTGGGGAAGTTACTTGGAAATGTCACTTAATAAGGCTTCAAAAATAGGATTTAACATTTGATCACTGTGTTGATTTCAGTTTTATAATTCTTTTAAAACTTTTTTGGACAATTTTCTTATTAACTTTAAAATCCCTTTTTGTAAAATGTGGATTTATGTGATTGCTTAAGGAGAAAATAGTTCAATCACACATGTTATTTTAAACCCCTTATATAAGTTCTATAGTTGTTATTTTGTCTTTTAAACAATATATTTCAAAAACTTAATTAATTAACCCTAACCCTATTTTCTAAATGTATTTGTATGTTTATTTATTTTCTAATGGTGGTCTTATCCAAATTCATCTTGATTTCTGACCTCTTTTTTGTTTTACAGTATCATCATAAAACAGTGTTGTTACAACTTTCTTCGGACTTTAACAACTGCAGCCCTTATTGTTTGAAGCTCTCTAAATTGTGTCCTTCCTGTTGTGTGAAAAGCCCAATCCCTCCTGGGAAATAGCTTAATAACTTTTCAGACAGATATGAGATAACCTGGAGCGAAGTTGTTTGGACAGAAATCCGTGGGGAGGCTTATGACGTCAGCAGCATGAGCAAAAACAACAGCAACAACTTCTTCACACATGCGTATGAGTTAAATGTGTCACTACAAAACAATGTGTATGCCATACCATGACACATGTTACGCATGTATGTAGTGATGTGAGTGTGTGTATGTGAGGGCTGGGGGGAGGGGGACAACATGATTGGATCCCACACACTTCTGCTCCCTCATTCTGTAGATCATGACTATTAAAACCCATCATTCACAATGCACACCATGTGCAGTAATTACATCCATTTTCATTTGATTATATCCTTGTTATTAATCTACTTTTTTCAGGATCTGCTTGAAATATACATATTATCTGCCTTATTACTGAAGTAACTGTTCTATCCAGTTTGCTGATAGGCTATACCAGTGAGCAGGTTAAATAAGAAGAGTTACATCACTTTCACACAGCACATTTAGAAATGTACTGTGTCAACATACAAGAACAAACACACATGCAAGGAGAAAATATCTCAGGTTAATCTTAGCCTCGATTTAATCCGTCATACTTTCCACCATTTAAGCAGAGTGCTTCTCAATGGATGTGCCAAACTGATGCCCAGCTGTGTAATCAAATGAGCTATTAGACAAGCAGCATGTGAGAAGCTGAGGAGAGTTTGACCTCATGCTCAGCAAGTTCCCCTTTTCCTTTAGCAGAATTGCAGTGGCACAAAGACACAACAACAGGTAATGACTTGTAATGATGAACTATTGCTTTGAAAACAGGACAAACAGTGGTTTTGGTGGAAAAACACCTGGCAGGCTTTAGACAAAGAAGAAAAACAAGTGGAGGGTGTGTTTGCTCGCTGTTTACAGTTGGACTGTTCTTACGTAAGTTTATTTAACCTGCAGCTAATGAGTCAAAATTACTACTGTAGGTCAGTGTGCATGCATGTGGGAATAACTAAAGAAATATGCAACCTAAGCTAATGAATAATGATCTATCCAAATATTGCACTTACTGATGTGAACCTTGAATGCCTTCTGGTTTGACAGTGTTCATTTGCAAGGGAGGCGTGGGCTGCTGCAGGCACAGTTATATAAACAAATGCCCATAAAAGTCAGAGAGATAAAAGTTTTGAGGAATCACCACTACACCTGTGGACCTCTCGCCTACATAACGCTTTCTAGGACAGCCCTCTCCAAACAGGTATTTTGGAGGCAGCTTAAAGCACTTATGGGCCCAGAAAATGCCTCACTGTCACGTTCAAACAGAGGTAAAATCCCTTTATAGGTCTGACTCACAGGATGTAGTTCTTTTCAGCAAAGTGCATGAGTGTATTCTGCATTAGTGTATTGATTTTGTTGTAAAAGCTGCAACAGTCAAAATCTACTTTATCTAACATCATTTTGTGTTTATTAATCTTCAGCACTTAAGCTCTTTCCAACTCTTTACCTGTGCTAACTTTTTCCAGAGCAAACCCTAATAAGACTAGGTTAGATTAACTTTCATAATTTGCAATGATCAAATTTTACTGTCATGGTGGTTCTGGCTGCTGCTATGATGTCATCTCAACCCTAGATGGTGCTGTTTTTGAATGGAGCCGCTTCAGGCTGTACAAGCTTCTTACTTTTGTTTCAGTCAAGAGGAAGAAAATGAGGTTTCTTGATTAGAAACAGCAAATTATGCCGTAAATAAACAAATTTGTTTGACAGACTGCAAAGCCTAGAGGCGATTGTGACTTTGCAGAAATGCACTCATTGAGGTTTGCTTTCCAAACACAGCTGCACTGTATGCAATTTGCACAAGGGGGGATAAGATGCAGATTTTTCCTGATTTTGACCGAACAATGTCCCAGTTTGGTGGCTGCATGTGGTATAGAGTGCCTGTAGTTATATTTGTTGCACACTGTGTGGGACAAAAGGCTTTCAGAAAAGCTAAAACAATGAGGTTAATGCCTCATATGTCATGTTAAAGCTAAAGCCTGCACTGCATTGATTTGCAGTCCACTCCAGGAACATCCTCTGCTTCCAACAGGTGCTCAGATAAGTAGTTCGCTGTGCCTCTGTGCAGAGGCGATTGTCTTGTGTAACAGAGAACAGAGAGTCAAACTGGCTGGTGCTCACATTTTCTGGTCCACGTTTTACACCTGCTGTAATTTAAACATGACAAAAAGTTTAGATGAGAGGGAGAGTTGTAGAAAGAGAGGTTTATATATTTTTATACCGTTAACCTTTAACCATACATTTAAACATTTTTTCCATGGCTGGAACCACAATTCTCTGTCATTGTTAGTGTTTCTCTATTTGATGGTAAAGCTCAAAAGTAGGACAGGCAGAAAAAAAGGAAAGAGTTGGTGCTTGTCCAAAACCAATTACCGTGTCCCGTGCCTGCAAATGATTACCCACAAAAGCAGGCAACACACCACTTATTTGAAAAAAGGTCTTGTTCATGCTGCCAGCACTATATAGAAACACTGAAGCAACTCAATCTTCCTTAAACACACACGGAACACCTGAAAAGAAGAACAAAATTCAGGATAGAAAACCTTTCCAATCAGGAAAGTCTTTTTTTACTGATGGGAAATGAGCAGACGGAACTTTAGAAGATAACAATTAGCTTCTTAAATCCCCAAAATAAGTACCTATAGCTAGATTACAATAAGGTACCTCAGGGCAGTAAGGTAATTTTAAACAAAAATTGCATTTGAAGCATCATCATTATCATTTTTCAAGGTTTTATATCTTTCCTCTTAGCATGTGCAGAAATATTTCACTTTTTTTGGTATTTAATGTAATGTGTGGGCCAAGATAGTGAAAAAAAAAAAACAGAAACAGAAATAATGGTGGGCGTTTGCATGTGCAAGCAATGCTCCAGTCCTCTAAATGCTTCAATTGCCATGAGTTTAATGCAATCCAATAAAGTCTTTATTCTAGTTTGAGAAAATAGTGTGATATATCAGCTTAAATGGGACAATGCCAATCACTGCAAAAGAATAGAGATTTGTACAACTACAAAAAGTTTTACAGTCATTAAAAACCTAAACAACAACATCAAAGAAAAACAAAAAACAACAAAAAAGAAAAAATTGTGACTTGGCGTTCCTGTCTCCATGTTCACCCACAGCCATCATGTCTCATGTGTGGCTGAAGTCACAGTAATAGGTGCAGCATTAGTGGAAGGACAGGCTGCCCTGTCTCTTTACTCCGAGATAAGGACCTTCCTGAAAGCAGGGGCAAAAGAAGAGACTTGAGACAGGTCATCCAAATCTTATTCAACAAATACTATATTCGAAAAAAAAGAGAGAAAGAGAGATTCCCTGCAGTTAAGAATACCTGTTAGGTTTTTCACTTCCTGTTGTGGGGAAAAAGATTTGATTTTAAATATTGTTTTCCTCTTCACTTCCCGCCATCATTATGAACCGATTGACAAGGATATTTTTTTTTTTTTATAAAAGGCATTTTTTCCTAAGCTAGATCCCTGCTTAATGGACCTGTAAAATCTTTATTATAACAGAAGAGTGTCTCTTTATTGTGACAATGCTATGCCCCAGTCTACAGGTATAAATGGCTGATGGAGAAGCAAAACAACACAGAAACAGGTGCAGATCTTTGTTCTTCACTGTCAACTTTGTTACGTAATTTTGTGCTGACATTATTCTGATTATTGTAGTTTACTGCTACTGCTAGCCTTGTAGTCATCAGAGAATAATACATTAAGCGAGCTAGCCTAATTAATGCTGAATCAGTTTATAGATGATGTGTTAAAAATGTCAATTTGCCCTAATACTGCCACCAAGATCTACCTGTCGAGTCTAGTAAGAATTGTTAGAAATATGTCAAAGTATGCAAATGAAATGTTGCAATGAAAAAAAACTGACATAATTCAGTTGATAGAACCACATGAACAGTTTTTATCAGATACAAATCAAGTGTTTTAAAAGCACTACATTTTCATACAATGCATGGATATGGAGTTCGCAATCAATGTCCGACAGTGCTCATCAGTTCGCCATAAGATCTGCTGCAGTCTCACATTTCCGTTTAATGCCGGGTCTGTTGAACATCCTGGGTGGCAGCTCAATTGTTTTTTGCAATCAGTTTGGACATGGGGAAGAAAGAAGAAAGTCTGCTACTTTACTTGTGACAGGAAATAGATTCCCCCCCCCCCAACTTCCTGCAGAACTAAATTGAATCCCGTGGCTTTGTTTTAAGCTGGACTGTGACTCTGTGTGTCTGAGTTATAGTGTTTTGTGCAGTTTGGGTCAAAATAATGTCCAAGTAATTGCTCTATGCTCGTTTTTGTTTCCATGGTTGACATAAAAACAGATGAGCGACTTGCGAAGTAAAAGAAAACATACATTTTAATTTGGCAAAGGCATCCCTGCTGTTTTTCCACTGTTAACGACAACAACAACACCGGCGAGCGGACAGCACGCACCAAACTGTTCTTAGTCATCATCATGTCTATGAAGCAGCCAAGATTTATTAGGTGTTGATGGGGCATGTGGTTTGAATTTAATAAACACCAGAGAGAGAAAGAGAAGGACAGAGAGGCAGAGAGATCTGTGGGCATTTAGCAGAATGACTCACAGGAGTTTCACTGCTCTGAGTGCAAGAGGAAGGCCTCTTTTGAGCAGGCTCTTGTAGAGGAAACTGATTCAGCTATAGGAAAGACATACATGGTGTTACCTGTCAGAACTGCAGTAAATCCCAGGCAACAAGAGACAGCATGAAAAATCTACACAAAGTATAACAGAGCTGGGTTGGCCTCGATGCTTTTCTTGTTGAGTAATTGAATCAATAACTGTAAAAACTCTTGTTGGAAACCAAGTGGACCGTTACTTGTTTACTAGTCTCAAAAAGCATCATAAGCAAAGAAACTGAAAAGAAATGTTAAACGATGCTTGATTAAATTATTTGTGACTGAAGCGAATAAACTGAACTGAAGAGTTTTAGGAAGTAGCGCCTGAATCTTTCAATCAAACCAGTGATGTAGAAGCTAAAGAAAATTGTGTGCGATATAATACTTTAACAAAAAGTAAATTAATTTTCCCCCTTATAAATAAAAGTATTATTGTTAAGTGGTTTGACACATTTAAGAAATAAGAAGGTTTCTGACTTGAAAACAGAGCTCTGCATGTACATTCTCAGGTAATTTCAACAGCCTATTTAGCAAACAGTCTTTCATAAGAGTATTATAAGAATCCGTGCCATTTTGCTGTATTCCCAGAAAGGCGAGAACAAACCTATTTAAAGATTTTCATTAATAAAGTGCAACAAGTTAAATATATCACAGACATAACAAGAAGTAGACGTGCGCTATGAATATTATTAGCAAGTTTTCTCTCACTAAAAACACCACAGCGGCACCCCACCCGTTGTTTGGATATTTTCCCCAAAGACATAAAAAAGAACACATATCACAGTTTTTTTTATTCCCTCGTGGGTGCATGTTTATTATAGCGGGTATAATTGGAACTGAGAAACTCATTCAAATGTCTGAAATTCTTCTGTGTCTACTGATTTTTTCTTTTGTGAAGCAGCCACATGATAGGCAAATGGTCCACTTTGATAACAATATAACATTATGTCTCCTCGCACACAAACAGCAGACAGAAGAGCTGCTGAGGCTCAGAGAGGATTATCCTCATCGTCTCCCAAATGAAGGTTCCAGAAAGTTAAATTATGTGGCTCTTAGCTGTCTAAAATGATTAGGCATTTTTTTCTTGATTGTGTAATACTTAGTGATTGTATTTCTTTACAAGAATACCTAACACCAGTTAATTGCCATCTCCATAAAGTTATTGAGTTTTAATGCTTTCATCTATAACTAGACCATGCACTTCTGTTTTAAATTGTTGGAACAATTAAAGAAATGGCTATTACTGTATATCTGTAGGATTTTCTTACATTTTGCAGGTTAAATTTTGGAAACACAAAAAAACGTGTTCCAGACTGAGACTGGGAAAACTAATACTTAATTGATTTAAGAATTATCAACTTATCCCTTTCACCAGATTATAGGGTTCTGATCCACTAACTGTGATAATCATGTAGTGTTATCTTATCTGTTTTTTAATTTCCCATCAGCAGTTTTGCTCTCCATTGTAGACGTGCATCATGCTCTCACTGCATATCAACTCTTGTTTCAGCCTACTGGTGGATGTGCCTATTGGTACATGCAAAGCTTTTGGGAAAAACCTCTATTGCAGGAGGGATTATGCAAACAGGTAAAAAAAAACAACTTAAAATTATGATGGGTTTTTTGTTTCCAACTGTTAGTCAAAGCCATTTAATTATGAATCTGAAAGCATTGCAAAAAAATGTGTTTTTTGCAGTGTGGCTGCAGGTGGAAAATAGAGAGAAGAAAAGGTTTTTAATACAGACAGCAGAGACTAATCCAATGCACAATCACTGCTGTTGTTCTTTTGTCTCATCATTTTCTCGATGCACATGTGCTAATATCATAACATAAACCCAATTTCTTGGATTTAAGGGTTGCTCTTCATTGTTTCTGCAATGCTTCTTTTCTTTATTCTCTTGCTGTCTCACCACACTCTCTCTTTCTCTCTGTCTTGCACACATGTATGACTGGGGAGAGTGGTAGTCTGGAGGGTGACTCATTGGTTCCTCACATCATCACTGCCTGACCATATTTGGGCTGCCCGGAAATCCATTTTTCTGCTCTTGTCTAGCAGAGAGGAGCAAGCGCTGCAGATATATCATGATGAGCACTTTTATACCTTCTTTTTTTTCCTTCTGTATTATTTCTCAGAGCAAGGCCCTCTGTGGCGTCTTCATTATCCTGACAAATATTGTGCCAATTTTCCATGTGTCCTCCAAGGTTCTCTCATTTCAAAAGAGTTTGTTGATAGAATCGTAAAAGATGAAATGTATTAGTCAGAGAGACATGCAAGCATAGAAGTCTATGCTCTATCATACAAAAACTAAGACACAGTATGTCATCTTTCTTGCTCCTCCATCTATAAAAAACAGATGATGATATCTTATATATATAAATAATTGCATGCATAAGATCACGTAAGCAAGAGCGAAAAACCCCAAAAGAGGTTATTTTCATACATTTGATTTATTTCTCACAGTTGATTGATTTTCATCTCCAAGCTTTGCTTACCATTGAAACTTTGCTGCACAGGTTGTTGAAGGTTAGCCATATTCCAGATAGTTCTGTAAGAAATGTAAAAATATGGATGGCTTTTTTGTTGTGGATTTATGATGTTAGTAAAAACTTTTCCTACTGAAAACATTAATTATACCAGAGGCTATTCTAGAAGCAAATTGTATTCTTGTGACTTGACTCAGAGCGGAGAAAAAAAAGCTCTAAGGTCATGATGCTCTTTGTGCTTTGCTCATTATGTATGGCCACAGATAGAGAAGTGGATGTGCACGCATGTGTACAAAGGGATGCTCAGGCACACGACAGACGTCAGTGCGTACAGTATACTTGTTTCCTCCTCAAGGAAACGTTCTGTGTGCACTGCAGACCGGAAAAATTTTATAGACATTGTATGGATAAGCTGCATGTGACGAATATAGAAGATAAGTTTGATACATGTGATATTAATATCAACACAAAACCAGTCCTCATCATAGATAAGTTGGGAGGTGTATCTGTCAATATGTCACTGATGTGCTGCAGTCATGACACTATTAAAGCACCATATTTTGTGAATCATATCCTTATTTCTACCAATATAATTCTTTGACGTCATTCATTCTAAGCTAACTGTAAGCCTAACAAAATACTTTAAACAAGCCCTTAACCTAGTTCGTGCCAAATTTAGGCCCTTGGGGAAAAACAATTCCCCACCTGCAAACAGTCATTTAAAGATGTGTCAGGAAGTGAGAATTAGTCATAATGTCTTTGGTTTCTTAAAATGTCTTCATTGACAAGTTCTGAAACTCAGGCTGGTTTTCACAAATATTGCTGGACATAAAAAAAGACACAGGCACGCAAGAATACACAATATAATTATTTATTTTATGTAAGATGTGCTGTTATTCAAACTTTCCTCTTTAAATTTATGTATGTAATTACAAATGTATCTCTGATAATTACTGCATATAAGGGGTTTATATGTTCCTTGAGTCCACTGCTGAGGATATTAAGCCACAGTGACCCTTTTAATCAGACACTGTCTGTCGGAAAGGTGTCTCTACAGGTTTGCCCCAGTTTTTTCAGGTCATTTGCTCCCAGTGCTTTCAAATATAGTTAGCACAGACAAGCAACTGCAGTGACAACCTGCTGTGGAACAGACAGCAGAGGCGTCAGCAGCAGAGACACTGTTGGGCATTTCATCTATAGGAACAAATGGTACTAGATGCAGATATTACAATATTAGTATGTAAAATGGGTACTTCATGTAATTGTTGCTATGATTAGTGTGTTTGCATAGTGGAATTATGACCAGAAAGTCAGATGCAAAATAAATAGGGATTCTAATTCCAAGTTGTAATGGCCGATGTGTGTGATTTTACATTAGAACAGACTCCAACTTCACTCATTTATATGAATGAAAGTGACTCTGGTCCCCTATTCCAACTTCATTTTTCTTTCAAATTGTTTGGGCCACTCTCCAACAGACAGATTATACCCATTTCAGATTGAATTGGCCTTCAAAATAGCATTAACCCAAATGGGCTCAACAGTTTTCAGAGTAGTGGTAGATTTTGCCTCATGATTAACAGAGCCTGAAACCTGACAGGAATAGCAGTTTACCTCCAACCAAAACGGACTTGGATTAAGTGTCACGTTTCTCAAATTAACATTGTGTGGATACAAATAAAATGTTGACGAGGACCCATGAGATCATGTACCAAAAGAACTTCTTGATGAAACATCCCTCTTGAGTTTCAGGTTATAATGATATTAAAAACTGATATAATCCTGCAACTCCATGATGTGTTGTGTTGTTTGTGTATCATCATTAAAAGGCAGTTATTATCAGGTAAGTCATTTACTGTGTTACTTCTACTCTCTTCAATACTTTTACTGAAACATTCAGTTTGTGGCATGAAGATCATAAACTTACATGCCAAAAGCTCACAATGCATCTACAAGACACTCAAAAAGCATGCAAAGTAGCATGCTGTTTACATCAGTACTTACCAGGTGCGTATGATGTTTCTCTCAGTTCCCACTTGTTTCACTGATGCAGGAAACATTACCGTGACTACTGCTTTTAGCTACTAAACCTAAAGGTTTTTTGAACCAGGCTGTAAACGTGTATTTCTGCTGCGAAGTTGGCCCTTTTAACATGTGAGTCAATTTAAAGTAAGCACCTAGAGGATGAAGGGGGAACTGCAATTTTTGCCACTTCTGCATCAGCTCGGAGTTTCTAAGCCGGAAGTTGCAGCTTAGTCTCAAAATGTAAGTGCACTGGAACGTAGTGCACAGTAAATAAGTGTTGACCCAAATAGAGCACTTTTGTTTGCTCCAGCCGGTATGGAGCAGCACCAAGACTCCAACTCCAGCTCCAAAAATATATGCCAATAAAACCAATAAATTTAAAAACTTCCGCAACTAATAAATGTATTATTTGTATCATGTATAACCTATTATTTACGCTTGCTAAAACAGCCAAAAACTCCTAACATTCACTGTTCTAACTGTACTATGTCCATATGAGCTCCAGTCTTCCTTTGGATCAGCAATATTGTGTCTGATTAGTGTGAGTCTGAGGAATCACTCTACACTCATTTTTTGGCTGTTTTTGTTAACTTTCAGTGCACTGACTTTTTGCTTACAGTAAATGTACGTGTGAATGCACTAGGCACTTAAATTTAGTGTTCGAAAGTGCGCGCTAGTCTGATTCAGTCACACCCATTGTGGGACCCTGAATAGTGTTTGTAGAGGGAAAATTTTTGTGCCATTCTGTGCCACTCACACATACCAGTCTATAGAGCTGAAGCAGACACTGTTGTTTAACACTGAAACAAACCCTTTACTTTTATAGTTTGATGACAGAATTGCTCCTTCATCATTTCCTCCTCTGAGACTGCTGTGACTTTGATGTCATTGGTTTTCTTGCTCAGCGGGATTCATTATGACTTTTCTGTTCCGTTACTTGATTGATATGGCGAAACATGCTTTTACAACCCAGTTCCTTTTGTCTTACAGCAGTAAATCAAATAACAAGTGATAATTTCTGGAGACAATTTTGAAACAAGGTGAAAACAAAACTGTCAAGACATCAGCACTACATTTGTAATGCATAAAAGAAAACAAACTTAGAAAGAGGAATCTGGCAGAAAAACAAAGCTGCATCTGTTTCTGACATCAGCCTATAATGAGAATGTTGTGAAACTAACAGGTTTCTTTGTTGTCTGTGAACGACATGAATCCCTTGGGTGATGTAGTAAAGCAGCAGAACCACATGAATAATGAAAAACCTGTATTTATGTTCCTTCTGGATAAGAACTGGCCAATTTTAGATGGAATATGAAGAGTATTTAATAAAAGACGGTCAAATAAAAGGTCTAATGACGTAGCGTTTACACTGATGACTTGAACACTGTGTTTAGCAAACAACAAAGGAGCTCCAGTTGGAAACATTTTATGCACATAAGACTCTTTGAAAAAAACAGCATGTATATTTCCAGAAAGGGTGCAAAAGTACATGTATTTGTAATGAATCGTACAATAAAGTTGCAAACTGAACTGAGAGCACTGTACTGAATACACAATGTTTTAATGAACTCGTTTTCTGATGACGTATGCAGTGCTAAAAGCTTAGTGGATCTGTGGTCAACCAATCCACCTAGACAGCATTATCAGGTGCAGATCCATTGGGGCCCGGTTCTGTACAAGAACCAGTTCTCAGTTCCCATCTCTACGGATGAGAATTTCCAAAATGAGCAAAACAGTATTTGTGCTGCATCCAAACGAAGTGACAGGGCTTTCAGGTCACTTGGCCGTAAGGACCCCACTCACATCATGGCGGTACTTAAAGGTGTGAGGTATAAGGTATAAAGGTGTAATAGAAGATGTTTGTGGCTGTTCAGAAAGCACAGACTGTGAGTTTTTGAATAAAGCGCATGCTAGCGACCAACCTCTGTTAATCCCAGCTCCCTCTCTGGCCACACCTACTCTACGATGACGTATACGAGCTTTGTTTCAGCTGCAACACCGGTGTCTAGCCGACCCTGCCATCATGTCAGAAACGTCTTCTAAAGTCTTTCTCCTCTTCTTAGCAACATTGAAAAAAAGTATTTTTTTGCCGCCACCTTTAGTGGCGTTTAGCTCTGCCATCAGACGTTGCTAACTGCTAGCAGAGTGATTGTTGGCCACCTGCTGTGAGCATTAGATGGGAGCATGCACGGTATTTATAGCACATCCAAAGAGTGATTGACGGTCCAATAGAGAAATAAAATGAATGAATGATGCAATGACTGTAAAAATGATTGGTCGATGTTTTGTGAGTCTTATTGCTTTCACAGCTGATGTATAATGACAATTATGTTTAACGATTTTAATTAATCATAACTTATGGGTCAATGAACCTATTTACATACTGCAAAAAATGTAGAAACTATTTCACCTTTAATTTTAATGGAAAATTACCTGAAAAGAAGTTGTGGAATTTACTGAAGCAGAAAAGGCAGTCAGATAGGACCTCTGTCTTAAGCGATCAAGAGTAAAGCTATAAACCCAAAAAAGTTGATGCTAAAAACTTCAATAGAAAAGAGAAAGAGAAAATACTATTACAAAATGAAAATAAACTTAGATAATTGTTTTTTTTAGGAATTCCCTTTTAGAGTAGTAGTGTGATTGGAAGAGCATCTTTTTTTAAAACCAATATCAGAGAAACGATTCCCATGTTTTTTCTTGCAAGGCCTCTTTTTTTATACTCACCTGACATGCATGACTATATCAATTTAACACCACTTAAACTTATTTTTACAATGTGCAGACAGATAGTGCCAAAAACATGCGCCACCATGTGCCATCACCAACAAAAGGAAGCCCTAAAAATACTCAAAATGCTGACAGCGTTGTTTGCGATTTACCTCGTTGTTCCCACAGAGCAGACGATGACTTTAACCACCTGGGAACACCAGCCGGACTGTGCCAGAGTGCAGGGAGAGAGAGCAACCAATTTCTCCTTTTTCATCAAATGAAGAGCACGGTTTACTAGCTTTTGCAGGCATTTCTTATGTATTATTAAACTTTCTCTCCAGACCTAAGCGGGACTTTTCCAAACCAGATCAATTCCATTTCGTTTCTAATGGCCTTGATGTCTGTTTCAGTGCTCATAGCTGTTAATTAAATTGAGGAAACCATGATGAACACACAGCATTATACAATCTAGTGATGAAATTGATTTATTAAATATTAAACCAGGTGTGACTCCTGACTCTCCCTACTTCAAGCTACTCTACCAGCAAAAATCCAAAATCTCCTTTTGTAAGCAGTTTTTTTGCTTGCATTTATAGAAAAGGGCACCGGGATCACTTGTTGCAATACGCTGTCTCATATCCCTTTGTTTTCATTTAGATACCAACGAGTTATAAACAGGGGTAAACTGCCTAGAGTGGTTAAGCATTGTTTCCAACTTCTGTAGTTTATCCAGATCAGCTGTTGAAAGGTTGCTACTGGTCGAATTATCAGGATTTCGGCAGAAAGTGGACCACACTGACTGACAGCTGATCTCTGAATCAACTGTTTGCTCCACTGCAGGTGTTTGAGATGCAAAGTGCTGGCTGTGATTCACTTCATATTGACAGTAGATGACCTTGTACAGAAAACCATCTGCTGGGCTATAAAGCAAAACAAACTTGGCTCATCAACAGTTGACTTTTGACCTTGATGAAAAGTAGCATACACCAGGTTTGCACACAGACGGAGAAATTGTCAAAATCATAAGCATATTAAGGTGATTTTCTGAAATGTTTTCTAATTAACGTGCTGAGTGGTGGGTCAATCACTTTTAATAGATTGTTTAGTTGCTTAGTTTTTTAACTAAACAAAATAAACAGAGAGAGGGTGAGAGAAAAAATAGTTAAGTCCTAAAAATGTAGGCCTAATTACAGTAATATGTAACTGATTACAACAATTACCAGGAAACTATCTTCAACAATTTCTGACACCCTACTGGGTTAGCGTAGCATTCACTGGAGAACGGCAAATGTGAGTGTGTTTTTGTAGGCTACACTTTCACAGCTTATATCATATAGTCAGCACACATCAACATCATTTCCAGTATATTATTGTGCAGTCAATAAAGGCAAATCTTTTAAAACACACAATGCACTTTTATGAGTTTATTTCTCACAAAATCCTCTAAAAGTAGCTAAACAATGCACTGGATTGTTGACTGAATTAACGATGTTAACAAAAGTAGAAAAAATTTGCTGTGACAATGTGCTGAATACGCTATGCATGGACAGTACCTATAGCATGTCATATCTTTATTTATAGTTGTCTCTTAACTTTAATTAAAGCAAAAGAAAGAAAATGTGGGTCTTATTTCTCATGTCCGGAGCAGCTCTAAGCATCCTCAATTTCTCAAAAGCCTGGTTTCTATTTTAATCATACATAAGGGTTTTTCCTCTGGGCTGGTCAGACTCTGCCTCGGATCTTTTTGTCGCACTCCATAGAACTCTTCTTTTGTTTGTGTGTTTGGGGTCTGCGGAGGAGTTTGGGCTATGCTCGATGCTGGCCTCTTCATGGTCTCCGCAGACCCTATCCTCAAATGTTCAAAAGCTCCCAGAAAAACAGAAAGCTACCTGATGCATGAAATCTGATGGTTCGGCCGAACTGTTCTCTGTTGCAGTGGTCAGGGCTCATCGTACACATCACAACATTGTTGGAGCATGTATGGGGTATAAAACTGTTACATACATTACAGTTTCATTTTTTATGTGTGTGTTTAAATTTGTTCTTGTGTGTTCTGTCTAGTATTTATCATGTTCTTATTTTTTCAAATTTTTTTCCTATGGTTTTATTCTGTATAGCACTTTGGTCGCTCAGTTTGTTTTCAAACGTGCTGTATCAATGAATGTGACTTGACTTTACTTAGGACCCCTAAGTAAAGAAGCAGTCCACAGGGTAGAAATACCCCCCCCATATGAATGGTTTAAAAGTCACCACAGTGATTCATATTAAATTAATTGCTTATGACCTAAACAAGTGCCCAATCAGAAAGTGGAGCTAATTTAAGGATTAATAGTAAAATTCTAAAAGAAGTATGCTGTTTAGTACATGTGCACATCAATGTGAGTAAATATGACCTCTGTTCATCTCAGGGTCATCAAAGGCCAAGAATCTGCGCTGTAACCATTTTTTGTGTCTTGGTCCAGCATGTTTTTCTCCTTCCTTTATAATCTTGTTTTTGTTTTTCCAGTATGTAAATGGAATTTCCTTCTGTGACTGCCCAAAATAACAACATGCCCATGCTGTGAGATGTTATTCAGAAAACCAATGACGAAGACGTCTGCCCCGAGAGGCTGCGTTGGTGATGAAACGCCACAGTGGGGAGTTAATGACGATTTAGTTTACACCTCTTCCCACGCTGCTTAAGGCTCAGGCCTAACTGTTGCTGTCCATACCAGTCAGAATACCACTTGTATGACACATTGGATGGCGCCTATCTCTCCATGCACGTTTTTTTGTGACAGAAAACTTGACTAGTTGCCCAGAACAGGCTGCTGACGACTGGCAGGTCCCCTGTGCAATGGACAGCACTTAGCTTGGTCTTCCTTCTTGTCAAAATGAGGTTTGATTCATCTTTAAGTTTGTCAAACAATGGCAGTGCCTGCAACCCACACGATCACCATGAGTGGCTACAATATGTTCTTATCTGAGCAGAGAGGATGTCACAGGTTCTTCCTGTAGTAGTTCTTAGAGTTATGTGAGTTGTATTTGTCACATATAAAGACAAATGTTTGGGGTACATGCAGTTTTGATTCTGTGTGTCCTCTGTGAAACTGAGAGTAGCCAACTATGAAACATACAGGTGTCATTTGAGCTCAGTTTTGTGTTAAGGGTCGCTTTTAGTTAGAAGATTTGTTTTAAATTGTTAGATTTGTTTAAAAAACCCCCAACAAAAAACATCCTCATGTCTTCATGGGGAAATCTGAAATTTGAAACAACTGCTTGGTTTTGCTATCAACCACTAAGGCCAACTGCAGACCACGATCTATTCACACTATTAATGGTCAGAAATCCTTTCTGGCAGAAAGATTAATGGCATATTTCACCCATGTTCCTTTTTATCTTAATTGAAACGGGTGGTGTTTGGACCCAATTGCAGTACACAGGAACAGTTTGTAATGACGTTCATTTACTGGGGATTGAGCTGCAGAAAGGCCGGAGACAGGCAGATACCAGAGACGCTGAGGCAGAGCACAAGGTCAGGGACAGAAGGCAGGTGAGTTTACCGGGAGGCAGGCGAGGATGGCTGGTCAGGAACAGGCAGGGTCGGCACCGGGAGATCAGA